>CAUYLG010007291.1:0-15957 GCA_963573385.1 Cacajao melanocephalus
ACACACACACACACACACATATATATACACACACATGTATTTGTATAAATGTATGTGATGCAAGTATATATATATGTACACACACACACATATATATATTTGTATAAATGTATGTGGTATGAGTGTAATTTTGTTACATGCACAGATTGCATTGTGGAGAAGTCAGGGTTTTGAGAGTATCAATCACCCAGATAATGGACATTGTACCTGTTAAGTAATTTCTAATTATCCATCCCTATCCCACTCCCTCCTTCATTCTTCTGAGTCTTCTTGTCTGCTATCCCACACTCTACATCCATGTGTACACGTTATTAAACTCCCATACGTAAGTGAGAAGATGAAGTGTTTTTTTTCTCTCTGTTTGAATTGTTTCATTTAAGATCATGGCCTCCAGTTCCATCTATCTTGCTACAAAAAACACAATTTGATTCCTTTTTATGACTAAATAGTACTCTCTTCTTAGACACTAATTCTATTGGACCAGGGCCCACCCTTATGAACTCATTTAACCTTAATTACCTTCATCATTGTCTTCAAATACAGTCATATTGAGAGTTGAGCTTTCAGTATATGAATTTGGGGGCATGCAAGCATTCAGTCCATAACAACCATGTTCCACCCGGCAAGCCAAAGGGTCTCTGCGTTAGTGGGTTTAATATGATGAAGCTGACAGCTGGCAAGTTATCTCATGGACGATGGTTCAACTAGAAAGCTCTTGTACTTTCCCAGTAAGTCAAAAGCAGCATACACTATTTGCTAATAGTTAAAATTATAGGAACTTTTCTGCTCTGCTTTGCAGTGATAGTAAAACCATGCAGCACAGCATCTGGAAAAATCCTTGTATAGAAAAACCTATAAACAAATGATACATGTTGAACATTTCAGTATATTAATTTTTTCAGGCTATTCATGTTCCATACTGGATTATCTTAGATATAGGTTCACAAAAATTATCTACAAAAGAAGCAAATCAAAAAGCGAATATTTTCTGAGCCTCTATTGTGTGAAACCATTACCAGCCATTTAAAGAGGGCTCTTCCACAAGATCTATACGGCTATTTCTAATAGTTTGTAGCATCAATAAACACCATACATCCCAAGCACTGTGTAATGACCCTATTGTTGCACATGAGGCTTTCCCACAGAGCCCTTTATTGCTAATATAAAATGAAAAGGATGCTGCTGCAAGGAAAGAAATGGATCAACAAGCAGCAATATACACTACACACAAAAGAAATACAACTTCTCTTTCTAAAAATTCGCTTAAAACTTTAATAATTCATCTTCTCTGCTTCTAAAAAAGAAGCACTTTGGCAAAAAGCCAAAGTGAAAAGGAGCAAAAGCTAAGAAGCAAAGTTTTTCTCTATATGATATTACCCACAGCTAGCTCCATGAGAAAAGAAAGCATGGTTAGACTTTACCTGCGCTCAGGTGAAGTTTCTCTGGAGTACAAAAAGAACACGTTTCTTCCGTCCCGGATCTACTGTTAGCTAACAATACGACCTTGGGTTAGTCATTTGGCAGTTGCCTCTCCAGTGAACTTTTTGAGTGAGAAAAACGTCACCCACCTCTTTCAGTCGTGGAATGCTACCAGATGGTTTTTTAAATGTGTTTTCAGCCCACATAAGGTGCAATGATACTAGCTGATAGAATTGACTACCCTGCAGTATGGCCAAAAACGTTGCAACAATGAGTCAAAAAGTTTAATATATGCTTGTAACTATTGACTTACAGTTCTCTTAAGAGGTAAAATAGAAACAGTGTACAGTAAGGGATGAAATTATTTTTCCCTGGGTTTATGTGAATAAGAATGAAGTTATTCAGTCTGCCAGGTTCTCAATGTGATGACTATCTCAAGGGATTGCCTGGACATTTTGTTGCCCTGGGTACTCAAAAGCCTGCTCAGCTTGTGTAGTCAGAAAGTGCTACCCAAATGTTTTGGAGGCCCCAGGGTTTTCCTATACAAGCACAGTAGAAGTACAAGCTCTAAGACTGAGTTTATGTCAAAAATCCTATTTCCTCTCCTTTATATACCCAGCTCTAAGAATGAGCTTTTGTAAATATTTATTTGTCCCTTTTTGAAAAAGCTAAAAACTGGGAAATTGGTACTGTATTAAAATTATATTCCATGAAACAAAACGTTTTTCCCCTAAGCCCCCGGATTTCTCACACACCACATTTTTCAGACTTATTCTTCTCAATATTTGCTTTTCACTTTCTGAATGTTTCCTCTGGTAAGATGTGGCATTTTGTCCTTGAGAAGTGAGTGCAAGTTACTATATTTTCCTTCTTGGCCACCTCATGAGACAGGCAGTGAAATGCCAAGAATAATGTAAACTGTACAGGAAAATACCATGACGTACTACACCTAGAAATATCTCAGCTTAATAGGTGTTGTGCCATTAACAGTGAATTTTATGGAGGTAAGGAGATGTAAATCTGTCATGTAGACAAAGATTTACAATGATACCCACTTCGGTGGATGATTTTCATCACAGCTAGGACCGTCAGGCAACTTGCGTGTTTTCTTGAGGCTCTTAAGTTATGAAGGCCTCCTCCTATTAATCCAAGGTTGGGCTCTTGACCTTCCTGGGGTTGATGCTGATGATATAGTTTGCAACTCTTCCCTTCTATTACCACTGATGTGATTTCAATCAGTGAGGCGGAGTTTTAATTAAGTAGCATTTGTTGAAAACAATCGTTGGAACAATTTAATTTAATACTAGTTTTCTACAAACAATGCATCTTGGATGGTTGTAGAGTGTTATATATTTGCAAGCAGCTCTAGATAGAGCCTTCATTTTCAAAAGATACACACGGCATATTATTGTGGGAAATAATTTAAATTGTGTTTTTATATCTTTATTTCATAGGTGTGACAAAACATTGAATAGCAATTTTGTTAGCTATTAATGTGAAGTCATTGGGATGCAAATCATCTTTATAATGAGCTACTCATGGACTTGGGGAATACCACTGTATTAGGAAAACAACAACTAAAACAAGTGTTCTCTTCTTATTTTTAATAAAGCACAAAATATTTTAACAGGAAAGGTACATATAATCTTTAGTTTTAGCTCTTTTGGTTATAAATTGTTAACTGAACATGCTAGAGAAGAAAACAATTTTTAATCTCATATGCCACTCCTTTCTTTCCAGGTATGTGGATACTAGAAAATGTACAAGAAAAATAATGTGAGATATGATCATAACATATAATTATATAATATGTATTAAATATATATGCTAAAAGAGTTTTCAGTGGGACTTCCAGGCCATTATCTACACTGGAGTCCTAACTTTGTGACTTTACAAAGGCTATTCATTAGACAATTTTATTTTAAAATTTAAGGTAAAATTACAGGATGTATTTGATGTGCATGTGTGTATTCCAGATTACATATGAGGCAGTAATGAAATCGCAAACTAACAGTTACAGTCAGAGCTGCCAGACCTGGGATTAGGTGCTTTCCAGAGGACGTAAGCCTTACCAGGGTCAGGGTTCTCAAGATTACTAATTAACTGATATTCTTCCAATGGTAAAAACATTACTGACTTTCTTCCTAGCAAAAATCCGTAGACAGAATCATAAACTGAAATTAAGCCAAAAAAGTGATTTTGCAGAGATAAATATCCCCAGATTATTTTCATTTTCTCTCCATTAAAGCTACAATACCTACCATGTTTGTAATTTACAGTTTTCTAGTAAATAAGGAAGGCATGCAAACTGCAGTAGTGTACAAAATAGCACCAAAAGAGCATGATTTACAAAGACCAAAGGAGGTCTGTTGGGCCTTTGAGCAAGGAGACAGTTACAGAAAGGTGCAGACAGAAAGACATCCTTACCCTTCGGCTCAGACACAGAGACATGGGGGCGGAAAGTGTCAGCCCTCTATACCAGTCACTACCCAAGTGCTTTATTTTTGCTTTTAAAATTTATTTATTATTTACATGATGTACTATTATGACCATAAAACATATTCATCTGTGCAAGATTCTAGATAAACAGTCTCAGTAGTGGAAAGCTGGTTGAAATGTTCCAAACACCAATACACACAATACTATATAAACCAATTAAAATATTCAAGAGGCCACCACTTGGTGACTGCAGAAGTCAGCATAAAGGTCACAGTTTTTTCAAAGAGTTTTGCAATGTGCATTAAAATATTTAATCTCATTTAATTTTAATTGTTGAGTTGTATTAAACCTTATCATTATTTCACAAATAGTAAATGACACATACGTTATTACTGAAGAAGATATAGTATTAACAGGGAAATTTAGCATCTCAATCTTCAGTTTTCACTATTCAATCCAACCCATGAAGGATGACGTGTTGTTCACATTTACCTGTAGGTTTTAACTCCAAACTTTGCAATTTGGCACTGAGCATTTTGGTCCTAGTATCTGTCACATATAAATTTGTTTAAGGACTTTTATGATGAACAGCAAAGAGCAGGTACAAGATGAAAACATTCGCTTATTGCAGC
The DNA here is from genome assembly GCA_963573385.1 of Cacajao melanocephalus. Lineage (NCBI taxonomy): Eukaryota > Metazoa > Chordata > Mammalia > Primates > Pitheciidae > Cacajao > Cacajao melanocephalus. The sequence continues at coordinate 4,491 of CAUYLG010007291.1, forward strand.
AGCCATTCTGATAATTTAGATTCATAATAAAAGTTAACTTATTCTTCTTTTACTCTGTGTATATAGTTTCTATTTTAACTACCAATTATTTAAATTACTATACATTCAATGACAAGAAAAAAACATGTTTATGGCTTACATATGTATTAAATTTATTTCACACTTAAATAGAAATAAAAGTAGTACAAAGAGACACAAATGTGTTCTAATTCTATAGTTCAACAAGAAGCACCAAGAGAAAAAGATGTCATGTTTAAATTGCTAGAAAATGCAGTTTTCTATACCGTCTTTTAGAAATATAATATATTTGCATTTTAGACTTTTTGAAAAATTATGCTGTGAGGAAACCTATTTCACTCAGTCTAATTGCCAATTCATTTAACCGTAAAACTCCATCCCTTTTAAAAATCTATCAACAAGACATTTTGTGTGTGTGTGTTTTTTAACTTCCTCAGGGTCTGATCACGCTCCTAACAAAAGTGATCTGTGTTTCATATCACTCTACACTTGCCCTAATTATTAAACTCTATTGTAACTATTCATTTAATTGTAAGGCCGATAGCCTCGCCGGGAGCCGGATGGACAATACCCACCCCCTCTGCACCTGATAACACTGTTATCAGGAGGCCGGACCTCCTACTCTGTGCCTGCCTTCTCCATGCGGGCTCCCCACACCCACTCCTGCATTCCACCCCTAGCCCCACCCTCAGCACTAAATCATGCTCTCAGCCCCAAAATTTAAAAATCCCGCGGAGAGCCTGACCAATGGCAACTTGCCAAGTCCAGGTCCAGTCTCTCTATGACCAATGCAGTTGCCCATGCTTTGTTTCCCCACTGACCAATCTATTGCCCTCGCCCCCTATAAAACCCCATGCCCAGAATGGCCGGGCACGACTTCTCTGGCCTCTCTCTCTCTCTCCCCCCCCCAACCCCGGGGCCACAGAACCTCGCCCGGGAGCTGAATAAACTAGAATTTAATTTGTCTTGTGCTGGTCTCAGTTTCCTCATTTTAAACTCGGCAATATCCTTACAAGAATAACCTTACAGTAATTACTTAGACTAGAGGTCAGCAAACTACAACCATCAGGCCAATCAAGTCCGTTGCCAGTTTGTGTAAATAAAGTTTTATTGGAACACTATCATGTTTATTTATTTACATATTGTCTATCACTGCTTCCACACTACAATGGCAGAGTTAAGTAGCTGCAACAGAGAACTCATGGCCAGCAAAGCCTAAAATATTTACTTTCTAGCCCTTTAACAGAATCTTTGCTGACTCCTGAAGACAGTTATAGAACATTTCTTGACTGTCCATACCTACTAGCAAAATCTTTTTTTTCTTCCAACTTTTGTTTTAGATTAAGAGGGTACTTGTGCAGATTTGTTGCATGGGCAAATTATGTGTCACTGAGGTTTGGTGTACAAATTATTTCATCATCCAAGTAGTCAGCATAGATCCAATAGGTGTTTTTTTTAATCATCACCCTCCTCCCACCCACCATCTCAAATAAGCCCTGGTGTCTATTGTTCCCCTCTTTGTGTTGATGTGTACTCAATATTTAGGTCCCATTTATAAGAAAGAACACACAGTATTTGGTTTTGTGTTCCTGCATTAATTCACTTAGGATAACAGCCTCCAGTTTCATCCACCTTGCTGCAAAGCACATGATTTCATTCTTTTTGTGGCTGCACAGAATTCCATGATGTATATGTAACAAATATTCTTTATCCAGTCCACCATTGTTGGCATCTGGGTTGATTCCATGTCTTTGCTATTTTTTAAAGAAGTACTACAATGAACATATGTGGGTATGTATCTTTCTAGTGGAACAATTCATATTTCTTTCAGTATGTACCCAGAAATGAGATTGCTAAGTTGAATGGTAGCTCTGTTTCAAGTTTTTTGAGTAATCTCCCGATTGCTTTCTACACTGGCTGAACTACTTTACAATCCCAGAAACAGTGAATAAGTGTTCCCTTTTCTCCACAGCATTGCCAGGCATCTGTTGTTTTCTCACTTTTTAATAATGGACATTCTGACTGATCTGAGATGGTATCTCATTGGTTTTAATTTGCATTTTTCCAATGATTATTGATGTTGAGCATTTTTAATATGCTTGTTGGCTGCATGTCTTCTTTTGAGAAGTGTCTGTTCATGTCCTTTGCACATTTTTCAATGGGGTTGTTTGGTTTTCACTTGTTGATTACTTTAAGTTCTTCATAGATTCTGGATGTGAAACCTTTAGTGGATACATAGTTTGCAAATATTTTTCCCATCCTGTAGGTTATTTTCTCTACTACTAGTTTCTTTTGCTGTGCAGAAGCTCTTTTGTCTAATCAGGTTCCGCCTGTTAATTTTTGTTTTCATTACAATTGCTTTTGGAGTCTTCATGAAATCTTTGCCAAGGCCTACGGCCAGAATGGTATTTCTTAGGTTTTCTTGTAGGATTTTTATAGTTATAGGTTTTACATTTCAGTCTTTAATCTGTCTTAATTTTTGTTACACAGTGAAAGGAAGGGCTCTAGTTTCAATCTTCTGCATACGGCTAACCAGTTATCCCAGCACCATTTGTTGAATAGAAAGCCTTGTTATGGTCAACTTTGTTGAGGAACAGACGGTTGTAGGTGTGTAGCTTAATATCTGGGTTCTCTAACCCATTCCATTGGTCTATCTATTTTTGCACCAGTACCAGGCTGTTTTTGTTACTGTAGCCTTTTAGTATAGTTTGAAGGCAGGCAATATGATGACTCTGGCTTTGTTCTTTTTGCTAAGGATTGATTCAGTTATTCGGGCTCTTTTTTGGGTCCATATGAATTTTAGAATACTTTTTCTAATCCTGTGAAAAAAGAAATCAGTATTTTGATAGGAATAGCGTTGATCTGTAAATTTCTTTGGGCAGTATGACCATTTTAACAATCTTAATTCTTCCTATCCATGAGCATGGAATGTTTTTCCATTTGTTGGTATTGTCTCTGATTTCTTTCAGTGGTGTTTTTTAATCCTCATTATAGAGATCTTTCACTTCCTGGTTAGCTGTATTGCTAGGTATTTTACTCTTTTTGTAACTACTGTGAATGGGATTGCATTCTTGATTTGGCTCTCAACTTAAATGTTCTTTCTTTCTTCTTCTTTTTTTTTTTTTTTTTTTTTTAGATAGAGTTTTGCTCTTTTGAACAGGCTGGAGTGAATTGGCACAATCTGGGCTCATTGCAACCCCTGCCCTCCAGGTTCAAGTGATTCTCCTGCCTCAGCCTCCCAAGTAGCTGGGATTATAGGTGTCTGCCACCATGCCTGGCTAATTTTTGTATTTTTAGTAGAGATGGGTTTTCACCATGTTGGCCATGCTGGTCATGAACTCCTGACCTCAATTGATCCACTTGCCTCAGCCTTCCAAAGTGCTAAGATTACAGGCGTGAGCCATTGCTCCCAGCCTGGACATTCTTAGTGTATAGAAATGCTACTGATTTTTGTACATCAATTTTGTATTCTGAAACTTTATTGAAATTATGTATCAGTTCTAGGAGCCTTAGGGTAGAGACTATGGGGTTTTCTAGGTATGGAATTATATCATCTGTGAAGCAACATAATTTGACTTTTTCTGTTCCTGTTTAAATGCTTTTTATTTCTTTCTCTTACGTGATTCCTCTAAGACTTTCAGTACTACATTGAACAGGAGTAGTGAGAGTGGGCAATCTTGTCTTGTTCTGGTTCTCAAGAAGAATGCTTCCAAATAATTTTGCTCATTGAGTGTGATGTTGGCTGTGGATTTGTTGTAGATGACTTATTATTTTGAGGTTCTTTTGATTCCTAGTTTTTTGAGGATTTTTAGCTGAAGGAATCTTGAATTTTGTCAAAAACCTTTACTTCATCGATTGAGACGATTGTGTGGCTTTTGTTTTTAGTTCTGTTTATGTGACAAAGCACATTTACTGATATCTGTATGTTGAACAAAACTTGCATTGCAGGAATAAAGCCTACTTGATCACGGTAGATTAGCTTTTGGATGTGCTGCTGGATTTGATTTTCTATTGTTTTGTCCATATTTTTCAGGAATATTGGCCTGATGTTTTCTTTTTTTGTTGTGTCTCTGCCAAGTTTTGGTGTCAGAATAATGCTGATTCTATAGGATGAGTTGTAGAGGCCTTTCTTTGAAATACATTCAGTAGGATTGTGTAGGGAGCCAGCCCCCACATCACCCATGGGTACCACGAGTTTGATGGCGACAAAGGAATGAGAAAAAGACAGATTAAGAATGCAAAATATGGGACCAGGGGGCCATCACTTGTACTAGAGGCAGTTGAGGCCCTGAGCTCTGATCTCCCACAGTATTTATTGGTTACAATCACTTTGATCTATAGGGTAAAAGTGGAGTGATGGTGGGGAGAGGGTGACGTGATGATAGGGTGAATCAGTAATCCGGAACTGAATCAGTGAGCCAGAACTGGTGTGTCATTCTAAAGACTGATAACAGTGGCCGTTTGGGAGTTTCACAAAACAAGAACATGTGGTATCTTTAGCCTATTATCTATGTGCAGCTGGTGGAACACAGGTCTTACAAGGAGCCTACAAGTCTGTTTATGTCTTAATGCTACAAAGGGGTTTTACATCCTTGAGCACAATGTTTATGGTAAGAGAGCCTAGGTCACCCTGCACCGGAACATGAGGCATGGAGAAGTTTGCCTCCCCAAAGGCCTCCTGTAGTTTGTCATGCTTTGTTGTTTCCAGTTTATAGGTTACTCATAACCAATTTATGTAGGCACTCTGTAAGTCCTTTCTCCTTTGCTACTTCCCCCAACAGATAGGTAGCAACTCTTATTAATATGTCTCCAAAAATTTGGCTGTAAATCTGTGTGGTCCAGGGTTTTTACTGGTTGGTAAGGTTTTTTTATTACTACTTCAGTTTCAGAACTCATTATTACTATGTTTGGGTATTTAATTGCTTTCTAGTTCAATCTTGAGAGGTTGTATGTTTCCAGCATTTTATCTATTTCTTGCAGGTTTTCCAGCTTGTGTGCATAGAGGTGTTCGTAATTGTTTCAGTGAGTTTCTTGCATTTTTGTACGGTTGGTGTAATATTTTCTTTATAATTTTTCACTGTGTTTATTTGAATATTTTCTCTTTTTTTCTTTTTCTTTTCTTGTTTTGAGACAGAGTTTTTCACTCTCATCACCCATGCTGGAGTGCAATGGTATGATCTTGGCTCACTGCAACTTCAGCCTCTTGGGATTAAGCAATTCTGCCTCAGCCTCCCAAGTAGCTGGGGCTACAAGCACATATCATCATACCCAGCTAATTTTTGTACTTTTTGTAGAGACAGCGTTTAACCATGTTGCTCAGGCTGGTCTAGAACTCCTGAGCTCAAGTAATACATTCACCTCATCTCCCAAAGTGCTGGGGTTACAGGTGTGAGCCACCAACTCAGCCTCTTTTTTTCTTTATTAGTCTACCAATCTTATTTATTCTTTCAAAAAACACATTTCTGAATTGTTAATATTTTGTACTTTTTTGTGTGTCTCAATTTCCATCAATTCACCTCTGATTTCGATTATTTTTTGTCTTCTGCTAGCTTTAGGGTTGGTTTGTCCTAAATTTTTTAGTTCCTTTAGCTGTGATGTTACATTGTTAATTTGAGATCTAACTTTTTGATGTGAGTGTTTAGCATTATAAACTTTCCTCTTAACACTACTTTAGCTGTGTCCCAGAGACTCTGGCACGTTGTATCTCTGTTTTCATTCATTTCAAAGAATTTCTTGATTTCTGCCTTAATTTCATTATGTACCCAGGAGTCATTCAAGAACAAGTTATTTAATTCAAGAGCAAGTCATCAGGAGAATCTGATGACCATGTGTCTTGGATATGTTCATCTTGTATATTATCATACTGTAATTATATGGTTTTTAGAAATCTTCTTAGTATTGATTTCTATTTCTATTGCACTGTGGTCCAAGAGTGATTGGTATGATTTGAGTTTTTTTTTTAATTTGTCATGAATTGCTTTATCACTAAGCATGTGGTTCATCTTAGAGTATGTGCATGTGCAGATGAGGAGAATGTATATTTTGTTGTTGGACAGAGTGTTCTGTAGATATCTGTTAGATCCACTTGGTCAAGTGTTGAGTTTAGGTTCTGAATATCTTTGTGAGTTTTCTGCCTTAATGATCTCTCTAACACTGTCCATGTGGTGTTATAGTGTACCATATGTGATTATCTACTGCTAGTGGTAGTAATGTTGTGTGGATTTCTAAGTTTCTTCATAGGTCTCTAAGAATTTGTTTTATGAATTTGGGTGCATCAGTGTTGACTGCATATGTATTTAACATACTGAAGTCTTTTTGTTAAATTGAACCCTTTAATATTGTGTAATGCCCTTCTTCGTCCTTTTTAATTATTGTAGGTTTAGTTAGTTTTATCTGAAATTAGAATAGCAATCTGGCTCTTTCTTCTCTGTTTGCTTGATAGATTTTTTTTATTCCTTAACTTTGAGCCTATGGGCCTCCTGAAGACAGTATACAGATAGGTCTTGCTTCTTTATCCAACTTGCCACTCTGTGCCTTTTAATTGGAGCATTATCTAATTTACATTCAAGGTTAATGTTGATATGTGAGGATTTTATCATGACATTGTGTTGTCAGCTGGCTGTAATGAAGACTTGATTGTATAGTTTCTTTATTGTGTCAGTAGGCTATGTACTTAAGTGTGCTTTTGTGGTGTCATGTAATAATTTCTGTTTTCATGTTTAGCACTCCCTTAAGAACCTCTTATAAGGCAGGGCTGCTGGCAGTAATTTGCATTAGCATTTTCTTATCTGAAAAAGATCTTTATTTCTCCTTTGCATATGAGCTTAATGTGGCTGAATATAAAATTCTTGGTTAGAATTTCTTTTCTTTTGAGATGCTCACCATAGGTCCCTGGGCTGTAAGGTTTCTGCTGAAAAGTCCACTGTTAGTCTGATGGGATTCATTTTGTACATGACCTGTACCTTCTCTCAAGCTGTCTTTATTATTTTTCCTTTCATGTTGACCTTGAAGAATCTGATGACTGTGTGTCTTGGATATTTTCATCTTGTATATTTTCTTAATAGGATTCTCTGAATTTCCTGAACTTTCATGTCAATCTCTCTAGCAAGTTTGGGGAAATTTTCATGGACAGTATACTCAGATAGGTTTACCAAGTTGCTTACTCTCTCTCTTTCTGGCACCCAAATGCATTATAGGTTTAGTCTCTTTACATGATCCCATAATTCTTGGAGGTTTTGATCCTTTTTTAATTCTTTTTTCTTTATTTTTGTCTGACTGAGTTGATTCAATGAACCAGTCTTCAAGCTCTGAGATTCCTTTCTCAGCTTGATCTATTCTGCTGTTGATGCTTCTGATTGTATTATGAAATTCTTGTAGTGAGTTTTTCAGCTTTAGAAGATCAGTTTGGCTCTTTTTAAGATGACTTTTTTTTTGTCTTTCAGTTCTTGTATAATTTTACTGGTTTTCTTAGATTCCTTAGATTGGGTTTCACCTTTCTCCTAAATCTTGATGATCTTTGTTGTCATCCAGATTCTGAATTCTATTTCTGTCATTTCAGCCATTTCAAGCTGGTTAAGAGCAATTGCTAGGGAGCTACTCTAGTTATTTGGAGGTAAGAAGACACTCTAGCTTTCAGAGTTGAAGAGTTCTTGTGTTTGTTCTTATCTGTGGGCTGATGTTCCTTTGATGTTTTAAATTGCTGTCTTTTGGATGGGGCTTTTTGATTTCATATTCTTTGGTGCCTTTGAGGATTTGAACATGGTATAAGGTTTAGTTGACTGGCTTTATTTCTGGATGATTTCAGAGCACCAAGGATCAGCTCAATACTACTGGGCTGAGGAGCTGAGTGCTCTAAATCTGGGGACTAGGACTAGGCTCACAGTTTTGTTTTGTTCCCCCCTCCCAAACAAGGTTAAGCATCTGCCATGCTGGAGGGGCCGAGGTGTTCCTAGTCTGTTGGAAACAACACTCTTATGGGGGGCCACTGGCAAACACACTTCAGTGGGTGGCAGCAGAGCAGTTGGGGTCCCTATGCACATGTGTGCAGCAGCAGTGGTACAGTGGTGGAGTTAGTGTGTGCATATGTCAGCAATGCAGCAGGAGGAGCCTGTGGGCAAGCTTGCATCAATAAAGTTAGGGGGGAAACTGTGAGTGACCATGTGCCAGCAAGACAGTGAGGGAAGGGTGGTGGGCAGGTGCATGAGGGAGGGAGCCTGCAAAAGCTCTCTGATAGGCAGGGTCTGCCAGCAATAAGGCTATGGCAGTGGCTGCTGGCAAGTGACTCAGCTGAGCAGCCAAGCAGTCAAGGCCATGCTGCAAGTCCTTGTGGCCCAGCAGAGACTCTGGGATAAACCAGCAGACAGGGGGCTGCTCAGATCAGACTGGCCCTGTCCCTCAGGAAAAATAGCCCTGCTTTGTCCAGTTCTGACAACCAAAAAAAGGCTAAAGCCAACTAAAGAAGTATAGTGAGTTTGGGGTTTGGACACTTATGGCTGTGACCTGCTGCAGCCATTCCTTGTGCCAAACCCTCTGGGCTCCACGCAGGCTGGAGGTTTGTCTCTGCCAACTCTCTGTGCATTTCTCCCTGCCAACTCAAATGTCAGTGGGGGTCATGGGGCCTCCTGAGGTCAGGAATTCCAGGATTCTAGAGGTCCACGGTGAAAGTGGGCTACTCCACACCTTTTCACTCATTCCTTTTCCGGGAGTGTGTCTTGATGCTCAGCAACCTTGTAGAGTTTCTAGCTTCGTCTCCTTTCAACGTAGGACCTGTGTCCTCTCTCCACTCACTCTCAATGCCTTCTTTCCAGAGTTCTGCTTGGAGTGTGCCAGTCTTTTTTTTTTTAATATACTTTGGGCTCTGGGGTACATGTGCACATCCTGCATCCTGTAGGATTGTTGCACAAATAAATACATGCCATAGTGGTTTGCTGTCTCAATCCCCCACCTCAAGAGTCTCCTACATCAGGCATTTCTCCTGGTGTTATCCCTTCCCATCCTCCCTGGCCCCCGCTGGCCCTCCCCTCCCTTCACCTCCACCCCCCTCACCTGGCCCAGTGAGTGTCATTCTCTTCCATGTGCCCAAGTGTTCTCATTGTTCATCACCCACCTGTGAGTGAAACATGCAGTGTTTGGTTTTCTGTTCTTCTGTCCGTTTGCTGAGAATGATGGTTTCTAGATTCATCCATGTCTCTACAAAGGACATGAACTCATCATTTTTTATGGCTGCATAGTATTCCATGGTGTATATGTGCCACATTTTCTTTGTCGAGCGTATCATTGATGAGCATTTGGGCTGGTTCCAGGTCTTTGCTATTGTAAACAGTGTCGCAATGAGCATACGTGTGCATGTGTCTTCATGATAGAAGGATTTATAATCCTTTGCTTATGTACCCAGTAATGGGATTGCTGGGTCAAATGGAATTTCTATTTCTAGATCCTTGAGGAATCACCATACTGTCTTCCACAAGAGTTGAACTAATTTACACTCCCACCAACAGTGTAAAAGTGTTGCTTTTTTTCAGCATCTGTCTCCAGATTTTTTAATAATAGCCATTCTAACTGGCATGATATCTCAATGTGGTTTTGATTTGCATTTCTCTAATGACCAGTGATGATCAGCATTTTTTCATATGTTTGTTGGCCACATATATGTCTTCTTTTGAAAAGTTCTGTTCACATCCTTTGCCCACTTTTGAATGGGTTTGTTTGGTTTATTTTCTTGTAAATATGCTTTAGTTCTTTGTAGATTCTGGATATTAGCCCTTTGTCAGATGGGGAGATTGCAAAAATTTTTTCCTATTCTCTTGGTTACTGGCTCACTCTAATGATTGTTTCTTTTGCTGTGCAGAAGCTCTGGAGTTTAATTAGATCCCATTTGTTTATCTTGGCTTTTGTAGCCATTGCTTTTTGTGTTTTAGTCATGAAGTCCTTGCCTGTGCCTATGTCCTAAATGGTTCTGCCTAGGTTTTCTTCTAGGGTTTTTATGGTATTAGTTCTTATGTTTAAATCTTTATTCCATCTGGAGTTAATTTTTGTATAAGGTGTAAGGAAGGGGTCCAGTTTCAGCTTTCCACATATGGCTAGCCAGTTTTCCCAACACTATTTATTAAACCAGGAATCCTTTCCCCATTGCTTGTTTTTGTCAGGTTTGTCAAAGATCAGATGGTTGTAGATGGGTAGTGTTACTTCTGAGGCCTCTGTTCTGTTCCGTTGGTCTATATCTCTATTTTGGTACCAGTACCATGTTGTTTTGATTACTGTAGACTTGTAGTATAGTTTGCCTAACCATCAGCATGGAATGTTTTTCCATCTGTTTGTGTCCTCTCTTATATCCTTGATCAGTGGTTTATAGTTCTCCTTGATGAGATCCTTTACATCCTTTGTTAGTTGTATTCCTAGGTACTTTATTCTCTTTGTAGCAATAGTAAATGGGAGTTTGCTCATGATTTGGCTGTCTGTTGTTGGTGTATAGGAATCGGAAATACAAACTACCATCAGAGATTACTGCAAACAGCTCTATGCACATAAACCAGTAAATCTGGAAGAAATGGATAAATTCCTGGACACTTGCACTCTCCCAAGACTAAGCCAGGAAGAAGTTGAAACCCTAAATAGACCAATAACAAGGTCTGAAATCGAGGCAGCAATTAATAGTCTACCAACCAAAAAAAGTCCAGGTCCAGACAGATTCACAGCCGAATTCTACCAGACGTACAAAGAGGACCTGGTACCTTTCCTGTTGAAACTATTCCAAACAATGCAAAAAGAGGGAATCCTCCCTAACTCTTTCTATGAGACCAACATAATGCTGATACCAAAACCTGGCAGAGACACAATACTAAAAAGAAGACTACAGGCCAATATCCATGATGAACATTGATGCAAAAATCTTCAATGAAATACTGGCAAACTGAATACAACAGCACATCAAAAAGCTTATCCACCACGATCAAGTAGGCTTCATCCCAGGGATAAACACTATCCACCACATAAACAGAACCAAGGACAAAAAAAAAATAGATGCAGAGAAGGCCCTCGACAAAATTCCACAGCCCTTTATGCTAAAAACTCTCAATAAACTATGTATCAGTGGAACCTATCTCAAAATAATAAAAGCTATTTACAGCAAATCCACAACCAATATCATACTGAATGGGCAAAAACTGGAAGCATTCCCTTTGAAGTCTGGCACTAGACAAGGATGCCCTCTCTCACCACTCCTATTCAATATAGTATTGAAAATTCTAGCCAGAGCAATCAGGCAAGAAAAAGAAATAAAGTGTATTCAATTAGGAAAAGAAGAAGTCAAATTGTCCCTATTTGCAGATGACATGATCATATATTTAGAAGACCCTATTGTCTCAGCCCAAAACTTCCTTAAGCTGATAAGCAACTTCAGCAAAGTGTCAGGATACAAAATCAATGTGACAGTCTTCTTGATGATCTGGTC
>CAUYLG010007292.1:0-60578 GCA_963573385.1 Cacajao melanocephalus
TTTTTTCTCTAATCTTGCCTTCTCGTTTTATTTCATTGAGTTGATCTTCGACCTCTGATATCCTTTCTTCTGCTTGGTCAATTCGGCTGTTGAAACTTGTGCATGCTTCGCGAAGTTCTCGTGTTGTGTTTTTCAGTTCCATTAATTCATTTATATTCCTCTCTAAGTTGTCCATTCTCGTTAGCATTTCATTAAATCTTCTTTCAAGGTTCTTAGTTTCTTTGCATTGGGTTAGTACATGTTCTTTTAGCTCACAGAAGTTTATTATTATCCACCTTCTGAAGCCTGATTCTGTCAGTTCATCGCACTCATTCTCCGTCATGCCTTGTTCTCTTGCTGATGACGGGCTGTGATCCCCTGTAGGAGGAGAAGCATTCTGATTTTGGGTGTTCTCAGCCTTTTTGCACTGGTTTCTTCCCATTTTTGTGGATATATCCACCTGTTGTCTTTGTAATTGCCGACTTTCAGATTGGGTCTGAGTGAACACCCGGCTTGTTGGTGATGAAGTTTTTTCTGTTTCTTAGTTTTCCTTTGGCAGATGCCTCTTCCCCACAGAGCTTGGCATTCCCGGGTTCAGCTGTGCTTACTGTGAAACACTCAGTCCTCAGCGCTTCCAATTACTGTTCTCCTTGTGGGGATGGGACCAGCGGAGCCCAACTCAGAGGGCACCCAGTCGCGTATACTCAGCACTGAGAAGCGCTGCGCCGGCCAAAAGAGTCACGCTGGCGACAGGTGTGGCTCCTCTGCCGGGAATCTCCCAGTTTGTCGTCCACAGAAATTCGTCTGAAATTGCGGCATCCACTCGCTCTCTGTGCTTTCACCGGGAGCTACAATCCTGAGCTGTTGTTAATCGGCCATCTTGGATCTCTCTGCCAAAATATGTGTACTTCTTAAAGATTTGACAAGTAACAGATTTTATAGTTCAAACAAAGTACTTTTGGCATTGTGATGTTTTCTGATTGGGCAGTTTCTAGAGGTAACAGCTACTTTTGAAAGCTTACTTAAGACAGGGTAAGCTTATTGGGGTTTCTTTTAGAAGATAACCTGGTGTTGCCTTTAAGTAATGTAAGTATAGGAGTGTATTACCATAAGTTTGTTTAAAATTTAAAAATTTCAAATCTAACTCTTTCCGGTTTAATAGGAAGAAGACAACTAATGGGAATGCTTCATTAAACGTAGCTCTTTTCATATATAGATATGAAATGCTTATATATCCATTGTGTAGCCAGGGCGAGCTTTAGTTTTCACTACAGGATGGTAAAGAGGCTAACTTAGGCAGATTCTACTTGAGGAGCACAGATTTAATCAGTTTGGGAGCATTTAGCTAAATAACATATCTTTAAATTGTCCTCATATAGATAAGGGTCTATAAGATAGTTTCTTCAGTGTTTGGGATACCTATTCATAAATTTTAGGCTGTAGGTCTGATACTGTGCTCTTTTCAGAAGAATGAATCTAGTATAAGTTAGTGCACATTCTGTTAATCTAGCCTTAAATAGCTACCCAGTCCCAGTGGACAAGTAAGTTTATAAAACTGCCATTGCTACATGGTTTTTATATTTCCTTTTTTATGTGTTCGCCTGTCCCCATCCTTTTTCTTCTGAAGCATTCCTTTTACAACATATTTACTTTCTTGTTGTCTTGGAATGGAAATTATGAAGAAAAAAACACAATGAGATACCCGAAGAGCAGACCAGTCAGAGAACAATATTTGTGACTAGTTAGTATAGAAAATGCAGTGAGATACCTAAAGAGCTAGACCAGTCAGAGAACGATATTTGTGACTAGTTGTTGCCATATTTGTGACTAGTGTAAAACACCTTGATTCATTTTGATGTAAAGAAGGAGAGGTTGTTGGTTTCTGGTATAACCCTTTTACAGTGGATTTTAAGAAGTCTGTGGTTGTAACATTTTAGTTCAGGAAATCACCTTCAGGTTTTTGAAGGTGCTGATAATTTTTTAGGAAAGAAAACAGTTTGATAGTTTTGTTTGTATGGAAAAACATAATAATTGAAGTTGTTAATTTGGCAGGTAATTTTACTGTTATGTTAGGTGTTACACTTCCTTTTTATTTTTTCCTAAGCTGTAAAATTACAGAGATTTTTATGTTGAAAGAATCTAATAATTTATATATGTAATGATTAGACATTCAGTCACCTAATTAAGTACCTTCTATGTGTTGGGCAGTGGTTATAATAATGAAAAGTGAATCTAGTCCCTGTCCTTGTTAAAGCAAATAAAAATGTAAATAAAAAGTTTGAAATTATGATTAACCTTCTGAAGCAGAATATGGGGGTTTATATGAAAGAATGATTTGAGAATTAAGTTTAGGTGGAAAGAAGTTGGATTTTTTTTTTTTTTTTTTTTTTTGAGTCATAGTTGGCTCTGTCACCCAGGCTGGAGTACAGTGGTGTCACCTCGTCTCACTGCAACATCCGTCTCCTGGGTTCAAATGATTCTCGTACTTCAGCCTCCTGAATAGCTGGGATTACAGGCGTGTGCCACTGAGCCCAGCTACTTTTTGTATTTTTAGTAGAGATGGGGTTTCACCATATTGGCCAGGCTAGTCTCAAACTCCTGATCTCAAGTGATCTGCTCACCTCAGCCTTCCAGAGTGCTGGGATTACAGATGTGAGCTATTGCACCTGGCCAAGAAATTGGAATTTAAGTCAAGGATTGAATTGAAAATAGTGGTTATCCAGAACGGGGATTCAAATACAGGGAATTACAGAGCATTGCCATAGCAGATTCTTTGGTGCCTCTGGAAACAGCTGACTGAAGCACTAACTGTATAAAGAGTAATTATGCAGATTCCAGAGCGGGTTTCCAACCAGACAACTTCATTTAAAAATAGCTTGAGGCCAGGAGCAGTGGCTCATGCCTGTAGTCCCAGCACTTTAGAGGCTGAGACAGGAGGGTCACTTGATTTCCAGGTTGGGTAACATAGTGAGACATGGCTCTACAAAAAGATATATATATATAAATTAGCTGGCTGTGGTGTTGTGTACCTGTAGTCCCAGCTACTGGGATGAAGTCAGTGGATCACTTGGACCCAAGAGTTCAAGGCTGAAGTAAGTTAGGATTGTGTCACTGCACTTCAGCCTGAGTGACAAAGTAAGACTATCTTTCAAAATAAAAAAATAAAATTAAATAAATAGATGGCTTGTGAAGAGAACCAAAATAACATAAATCCTAGAGCATAGCCTCTAGGGTCAGTGTCTGAGTTGTCCTAGCTCTGCCCACTTAATAGCTGTGACATTGACTATGTGTTAAGTAGCGAGTAGCTCTAATGTCCTTATTTCTTTTTTGGAAGATAGAGCTGGTAGAGCTGGTATTAACTACTTGATGAGGTTGTTCTGACATTAGATATAGTAGTCTGCATATAATCGTTTGTCATTTGTGGCACTCTGTTGAAGAATACTTGAGTCAGCATTGCTGATTCTTCCTGCTGTTGGTGATGATGGTAGATTTCCAGTTGGAGAAATTATTGGATCTTATTAACCAGTTAGTCCAGTTAGAGAGGGACTTATAAAACCAATTTATTAAAGTTCCTTTTAGCACAATAATTGAATTACAATTGAGGGTATAATCTTAAACTTTGACTCTACTTGTCACTGGAATGAATCAGTACAAGTATTCTTTTAGGGATGGAGGTAAAGGTGAAATAGATGTGCTACTTTAAGGACCGTTAATTATACAGTTATAAACTTATTTATTGAACATTTGTTACGTGGCAGTGTTGGTTCTAATTCATGTGTCGTATCTAAGTTAGGTAAGGGTAATTTTATTGGATTCTTAAAAATGGGTGGGAATAAAGGATGTATGTGGTTAACACATAGGCACTTCCTGCCAGAGGACTAAAAAGTTACTGTGGTCACCCTAGAAGTAGAATTCTGTTGGCTTTTGCTAATTCCTAGAAAGCTAACTTGGTTTGCTAACGCTCTACATGTTTTGTTACATTTGACGTTTGTTTGTACTTAAGTATTTGTGAGGATTAGATATAGAAGGCTCTCTTTGTTTATACAGTGCCAGTATCTTACAAAATACTAAGTAGAACCCACACATACATTCTAGCTTTCTGTGAATTCTGTTGAGGATGAAAGAGTATTGCTTTTAAAACTCGGGAAAATTTGAGGAATAGGCAGTATATTTTTATTTAGTTGTCTATTTTCCATTGTTAACTTCTTAGGCATTTCTTCTTGATGATGTATCTAATTCTGAAACATGTATCAAATGTATTTTAGCCATTTATGGTAACAAACTGTATGTTTTGATTGTGGTTTTAAATATTTCAGCTCTCTTTAAAGAGTCCAGGGTTTTATGTTTCCCTTTTGCAGTGTTTGATGTATTGAACGTTGAAACAGTGTAGATTCTAAGTTACTCAAAATATGTTACTTTCCTTGTGAACATTTGCATCTAGTAGTTTGTCATTGTAAACAATATTTTGATATATGTAGCTATTGTGATTACAGTAAGTTAGTGTTGCTCATATTGTGTAATATGGTTGCTAAGAACATAACAGATTGAACTAGAGGCTGTCTTTGTTTATTCCTTCACCAATGAAAGAAACATTATGTAAGGACTCTGCTAGTATCACTCACTCTTCACTGACGTGGCTGGGGGAGAGGGTAAGCTGTCAGGTCAAAAAGAAGGTAATTTGAATGTATAGAGATTTCACAGAGGAGGAGGTGTTTCTTCTGAGTTGAGAGAACAGAGAGACTTAGATAGGCAGATGGACTAGCCAGTAGCAAATAGTATCAATCATTTCCTGATACTCTAGGAAGATGAGCTGGTTTCCAGTAAGGTTGAAGTTCCTACACTGTCTTAACTGACAGCACACTTAATGTCTCAATAATTTCTTCATGGTACCCTAGGCCTGAAGAAATATTTCAGATTGCATTTACTAAGTAGTTGGATCCTAATAACCTAAGTATTTGTTTCTTTTTTAAAAAAATTACACATACATTGAAAAAAAATTATTTCATTCTTAAATAACCACCATTAGTTACTAAGTGTGTTAGTGCTATTTGATCACTCACAGTTTCTCAAACCTTGATAACAGATTGAACACTCCCTCTTATTGCCTGTTCTATACTGATGTTTGCCTTGTACTTTTTAAAACAACTATCCGAAGTCTGGCTTCACAAATATGACATCAAAAGGAATTAGGTACTTTTGAAAGTCTGAACTACCTTAAACTTGTAGTTGCTGGGATATCCTACATGTTGAACATGGAAAATAGTAAAAAATTATGTTTTAAATCATTAAGATGAGAACATATACATCGGTGATCATTTAATGTATTTAGCAGATGGAATCAACAACTTTACCATTTGAGTGACCTGTTTATACCCAAAGAATTAGTTTAATCTTCTTTTGGCTGTGCATAATATGCATAAACATTAAGGTTGTAAAGTAGTCCAAGAGTTCTGGGATGTAGTGTGCTAGTCTGGCATCTAATGGTAACTCCTTGGAGAGTAGGGGAACACCAGGTTGCCCCAAGAGCTGTGAACTGGCCCAGGTTGGAAGCTGAGCTGGTCAAAGCTGATCAGTCGTGGGATTGTACCTGTGAGTAGCCACTGCATTTCAGCCTGGGCAACATAGCAAGGCCTTGTCTTTTAAAATAGGGAGTTACATATCTATATCTATATCCCTATATCTATATCTATATATCCCTATATATATATACATCCCTATATATATATATATAGATGCATATATCCCTATTTTAAAAATACAATATCTAATACATATATACATTAGGTATTTCTTTATATGTATGTAAAGAAATTACACATAAACCTATTTAGGCATATTAATGCTGGTAAGCTTTTTTTGATAGAGGCACTCATTTGGTTTGACTAGATTACAGTGAGTTAATCTAAAAGATGATTTGTAAGTAGAAAAACTATACGTAGACATTTAAACATAAAACCTAAAGATTCATTTATTATTAACATTAACCAATACCATTTTGTTGAGTATGTGTGCTTTGTTTGGAATTCCATTTAATTCTAAAGCTGAAATTTAAACTCAGACATTTAGAAAATACATAAGTGTTGTTTTTCTGGAATGTAAGATAATTCAGGTCTTTTAGAGTTGTCTCACAGATTTGATAGTTTTTTTTTTGTGTGTGTGAGATTCATGTTCTAAACTTCTGAAACATACGACTCAGTGTTCAGATATATGACTCTTTTCTGTGTTTGGGGTTTATCATTTCATGTCAAGTGTAATACCCATGACCCAACTAATGGAGACAGGAAAATGTGTGTATTACATTATGTTTCATAGCGTGTATCGTTATCCCAAGGATTGATGAGTTGCATGGAGAAAAGAGTGTGTATAGAACTTTGTTTATTGAATATTTACTAAGTGCCAGGCAGTTAGTGTACTGAGGACTTTATATATGTACATCATTTTATTTTAAAACAACTTTTACCCTGTTTACATTTTTACAAAGGGAGCATTATAGAAGAAAATTGTCCAAAATGAGATGATAATAATAAGAAAAAGGGACTTAAACCCTGTTTTGTCTTGGCAACAAGTATGTATTCTAACTTCTGGCTGTTTTTTTTTTTTTTTTTGGAGACAGTCTTCGGCTGTCACCCAGGCTGCAGTGCAGTGGTGAGATCTCCGCTCACTGCAACCTCTGCCTCCTGGGTGTAAACGATTCTCCTTCCTGCCTCATCTTCCTGAGTAACTGGAAATTTCAGGCGTGCGCCACCATGCCCGGCTAATTTTTGTATTTTTTAGTGGAGATGGGGTTTCACCGTATTGGCCAGGCTGTTCTCAAACTCCTGGCCTCGTGATCTGCCCGCCTCTGTCCCCCAAAGTGCTGGGATTACCAGCTTGATCCACTGCACCCAGCCACCTCTGCGTGTTTTATTTTCTTCATCATCATTCCTCATCGCTCCATGTAATTCTCTGAGTGTATTATAAAGCTTTCCTAGGTACTATGGAAAACAGTAATTCTAATTACTCAGATTAAACAATGCCTTCACTTAAAATAAATGCCTTTTTCAAGTTGCTTTATTTATGCTTTTTAAAATTTTAGGTTCAAGGGTACATACGCAGGTTTGCTATATAGGTAAGTTGTATGTTGTGGGAGCTTGGTGTACAGATTTTTTATTTTTATTTTTTGTGAGACACCGTCTCACTCTGTTTTAGGCTGGAGTGCAGTGACACCATCTCGGCTCACTGCACCCAACCTGTGCCCCCGAGGTTTAAGCAATTCTCATGCCTCAGCCTCCCCAGTAGCTGGGGCTATAGATGCACGCCACTACACCTGGCTAATTTTTGCATTCTTTTGGTAGAGATGGGATTTCACCATGTTGACTAGGCTGGTCTTGAACTCCGTCCTCAAGTGATTCGCCTGCCTTGTGCTCCCAAAGTGCTGGGATTACAGGCTGGTGTACAGATTACTTTGTCACTCGAGTAATAAGCATAGTTACCCGATAGGTAATTTTTCTATCCTCTTTCCCTTCCTACTCTCCACGTTCTAGTAGGCCCCGGTGTTAGTTGTTCTTTCTTTGTGTCCATATTTACCCAAAGTTTAGTTCCCACTCAGAAGTGAGAACGTGAGGTATTTGGTTTTCTGTTCTTGTTAGTTTGCTAAGGGTAATGGCCTTCAGCTTCATCTATGTTGCTGCAAGAACATGACCTCATTCTTTTTTATGGCTGCATAGTATTCCATTGTGTGTATGTGCTACTTTTAAAAATGAATTCTACTTTTGATGGACATTTAAGTTGATTCCATGTCTTTGCTATTGTGAATAGTGCTGCAGTGAATATACGCATGCACGTGTCATTATGGTAGAAGGGTTTATATTCTATATAGCTAATAATGGGATTGCTGGGTCAATGGGTAATTCTATTTTAAATCTTTGAGAAGTTGCCAAACTACTTTCCACAGTGGCTGAACTAATACATTCCCACCAGCAGTGGATAAGTGTCCCATTTCTCTACAACCTTGTTACTTTTTGACTTCTTAATAGCTATTCTGTGGTTTTAAGTTCCTTTTTTTCTTTTCTTTTTTTGAGACTGGGTCTTAATCTGTTGCCCAGGCTGGAGTGCAGTGGTGCCATCTTGGCTCACTGCAACCCCCACCTCCCAGGTTCAGGTGATTCTCCTGCCTCAGCCTCCCGAATAGCTGAGATTACAGGTGCATGCCCCTACTCCTGGCTACTTTATTTTTGTATTTTTAGTAGAGATAGAGTTTCGCCATGTTGGTCAGGCTGGTCTCAAACTCCTGGCCTTGTGATCCGCCTGCCTCCACCTCCCAAAGTGCTGGGATTACAGGCATGAGCCACTGCCCCTGGCTAATTTTGTATTTTCAGTAGAGACGGAGTTTCTCCTTGTTGGTCAGGCTGGTCTCAGAACTCCCGACCTCAGGTGATCTGCCTGCCTTGGTCTCCCAAAGTGCTGGGATTATAGGCGTGAGCCACTGCACCCGGCCAAGTTGCTTTATTTTTAATGGCTGCATAGTAATTATGATTGTACCCTAGTTTACTTGACACATTGTATTGATGGAAACTCAAATTTACAGTTTTTGCTATTAGAAACAGTTGCTGCCCTTAGTATCCTTTTACAAACTTGTACAAACATTGTTTTACACATGCACATCTGTGAAATAAATTCCCTTCAAGTGAAATTGTTTGGGTCATAGAGTATATTTGAATTTTATCAGCTCTTGCCAGATTGCCCTCCATAGAGATTTTTATATATTTTCCACCAGTAAGGAATGAGCAAATGAGCATCTGTTTCTTTACTGTTGCCAACTCAGCATTATAAAACTTTTTATCTTTGTTAATCTTTTAAGTTAGAAATGAGATCTCTTTATGGTAATTTTCATTTATTTTCTGTGAAATGGAACATTTTTATATTTATTAGCCATTTGTATTTCTTTTTTGGAATCTGAGACTGGTGCTTTTTTCATCTTTTCAGAAGGATTTCTACCTAGTTGACAGCTGTTTTAAGGTGCTATTTTAAAATGCATCTCAGGGCCAGGAGCCGTGGCTCACGCCTGTAATTCCACCACTTTGGGAGGCCTAGGCAGGTGGATCACTTGAAGTCGAGAGTTCGAGTCCAGCCTGACTAACCTGGAGAAACCGCATCCCTACTAAAAATACAAAATTAGTCGGTCATGGTTGTTGCATGCCTGTAATCTCAGCTACTTGGGAGGCTGAGGCAGGAGAATCGCTTGAACCCAGGAGGTGGATGTTGTGGTGAGCTGAGATTGCACCATTGCACTCTAGCCTGGGCACAAGAGCAAAACTCCGTCTCAAAAAAAAAAAAAGCATCTCAGTTTCTGAGAATATAAATTTGACCAAATGTATGATATTATAAAATTGATAGAATTAGATGTCTCTTCATATGCTTTGCCCATCTTTCTATAGTGGGTTGGCCTTTTTCTTACTGATTTGTAGGAGCTTATAACAGAATTAGCACTTTGGGAGTAAGTTGCAATTATTGCCTAGTTTGTCATGTTTCTTTGCTTTATGACACTTCATGCAACAGAGACGAATTTTATACATGTATTGAATTAACCACTTTTATGATGTCCAGGTTTTATGTTATTCCCTGCCTAATATTGTTTTAAATAACTTAATCCATGTATTTTACTGTTTTGTTTTTTGTTTCAAACGTTTAATCAAGATGGAATTTTAGTGGGGGGGATCATAAGGTTTGAGATAGGGATTTCTGGTTTTCATTTTGGAAAAATGATACCCTTCTGAGGTTTTTTTCCTTAGTTTGTGATTTTTCAGGGTGTTTCATAAAATATATATAAATACAAAAATATAAATGAGTAATATAGTTGCAGGATGTAATATTTTACCATGCTTTCTTCAAATCAGAATTAGTGATGTGTTAGGTGTCATCTCGCTGAGATCATAGTTGGCAGTTGGCTTGTAGTTTTGCTATGATATCTACGTGTACCTCTTGCAAAAAAAAAATGCTTGAGCTAGGTTGATACTATTCAATACATTGAGTTTTTGGTGTATTAAGCAGTCACAGTTGAAAAGCTGAACTGTAACTTAATCCAAGGATGTTTTTGCTACTTTAGGCATTTCCTTTAGGCAGTCTGCCTCATGTTTAACTTGATAACCTAGACCAGTGTTTCTCTAACTTTAGCAACCATCAGAATCACTTGAAAACTTACTAGAGCCCAGATTGCTATGCCTCACCTTCAAAATTTCTGATTAAGTAGATCTGGGATGAGGCTCCAGTTTTGTAGTTTTTACTAGTTCCCAGGTGATGCTAATAACTTTTTAAGGGAGTCTCTGCCCTGAACCAGTTGGAAAACACTGTAGATAGTAAGGCACCCAGTAAAATGTAGAGTTTGGCTATCCTGTGACATTTTTGTTTATTAATTCATTATTAAAACTTCAAACTTAAAATTTACTATTGAGACTCCCTCCTTAGCCTGGATAAATATTTCATTACTACCAAGAAAGGTAATAAAACTTGCCTCTGTGCTAGGTTCTTCCTGAATTCTGTATCAAGTTTGTTTTTTGTTGTTAAGCAAAGGGTTTCATACGTTTAACAGTATAGCAAATCGTCAGGTAGTCTTCTATTTTTTTTAAAAAATTTTTTAGTGTCTTAAAATCAACAACAAATTTATTCTCTCACAGTTTTGAAGGCTAAAAGTTCAAAAATGGTATGTTGGCAGGCTGGTTCCATCTGGAGGCTCTGAGGGCCAGCAGTCTTTCATGATTCTCTCCTAGCTTTTGGTGGTGGCTGACAGTTCTTGGCATTCCTACGCTTGTAGCTTTATAGCCAGTCTCTGCCTTCATCTTCACGTGGCTTTCCCTTTGTGTTCAAATCTCCCTCTCTTTAAATTTTATAAGGACACTGGTCATTGGATTTAAGGCCCACTTAAATTCAGGGTGATTTGTCTGAAATTTAATTACTTCTGCAAAGACCCTATTTCTGTTTAATGTTACATTGGTAGGTACCAGAGGTTAGGACTTGGGCATATCTTTCAAATACTTTTTTTGCTATTGAATATGTATATGCAATGTATCCCTTTATCTGGGACTTTGTGGAGAGTGTGTTAATGTAGGAGAAACTTAGGGCTAGGAATCAGTACAGTGATACCTAGTGTTAGTAACTGGTTTTGAGAGTCTGGAAAAGTTAACTACTATTTTACTGTTTTCCTCACTGGAAAAGAAGTAAATTTGACTGTATTATTGAGAGCTTACAACTTTTAAATTTTCGTTTTTCTTGAAATTCTTCACTGTACAAACAGCAAGAAAGATCCCATATTAACTGGTGATGCAAGAAGTAATTAAGTGCAGCACCTCATGGAATGGGATCACTGGGTGATGATCAGTATTGAACCATTAGGAATTGTCTGTTGATCACAGAAGATTTGGCCATTTAACTTAGTACTTGCAATATGCATAGTCTGCCATCTGTAACATTTCTTCCCTTAGAAGAATAAAAAGGAATGTCTGTTGGTTAGCTCTGCTCCATATTGTTATGATTGATTAAAGCTTGAAGAATGTGAGGAAAAAAGATCAAATTAAACAAGGTGACTTTTGAAACCAGTTTTAAGAAGTTTTCAACTTAAAGTCATATTTTATCTTTTCTGTGAGTTTTTTCTCAAGTTTTTGTTGTCTGAAGTTAAAATGTATCCTACAATCTATTGAGGTCTTGTAGTTGGTGGCAGTTTGGTTATTATTGCCTGTGAATGCTTGAACTTGATCTAGCTGTACATATTTTCACATCATAAATAGTGTGAATTGTTGGATCTATACATACCGAGAGTATTTGCTAATTAAAATGCCTTCAAAAATATTAAACATGACACTATGATTCCATGTTGAAATGAGTACTGAGTATCAAGAGTCTGGGAAATGGAGCAACAAGGTGTATATATGCTGGTATTTGAGTAAATGTTGGGAGAATAACCAATCCTTTTTTTTTTTGGCCTGCAAAGCAACAGACAGCTCTATTGAGGCGAAGAGAGTTAACTCACAAATAGAGGAAACTGTATGTCATGTTCTGCTACTGACTGAGATCATGTATAAGAGTATTGCTTATCTTGTATCTGTAATACATCGGAAGACAGGAAAAATTGCCAGATGTCCTCAGTTCAAAGAAATTTCAAAGCAGCTACAGGCTATAGTGTTGCTGATTCATGCACTATGCTGGACCGTCTTTAAGGCACTGAGTCATAGTTTAATTGGCAGTGTTTTTCTTTCCTGGTCTTACATAAAATAACCTTATAGCTAATGATGTCTCTCCCTGAAATGTGGTAGTTTATTTTTAAAAATATGACAAAGGACAAGAAGCATAAAGCATATAAATGAGTTAAGATGGATTTGTTTGCCAGAAGTATATTAAATTTAGAATTAAGTTTAGGTGAAATAAAGAAGATTCACTTCTTTTTGTTGTCCACTATCAATTTGCTGAACTTAATGTTCCAACAGATGGCGTGAGCTAAAAATATCCAGTTGGTCCGTGAAAGACTAGGTTAGACTAATAATAAAGAGTCAAAATGGTGAAGTCATAAATGATGGCTTCAGATTTTTTTTATACCACTTTCAGATCTGTAAATAAAATCATGGGTTTTTATTTAACCTGATGAGCTGTGACTTAAGCATCTAAAGGCATACTGTGTTTTGTCCAGGTGCCGAAAGGAAGACAGTTGTTTTTCATAGTGACAGCAGTAACCTGAGTGGAATGGACAGGAGATGGCTGACCCCTATGAAGTTATACAACCTTGAGCCTTGATCTCATTGCCCTCATTCTTACTTGGCACCTCGCTTGTGATAATTGGAGTCCATATTAGCTGACTTCACTTCAGCCAACCCTAACTAAGCCTGGTTTCCCTTTTTGGTTCATTGATCAATCTGATACCATTTGTGTTTTATCTTCGATTTATGTATCAGCATTTCTGTAGTGTTTAATGCCCCTCAGTCCCACTGCTTTTATTCGTGAATTCCTTTTGTACTTTAAGATTATTTATTTGGGGTGGGAGGAGGAGGGCAGACTCATGCTCTTATCAGCTCTTTTGAACCAAGATCCTGTTGTTAGCTTGTTAAGTAAGGAATTGTTAAGGCTTTAAAAAAATGTATGTTTGCATGTGGTAACATTTTAGTAGTGGGACATGAAGCAACTTAAAATGGTTTATTGGTTTGTTTTGCATGTTGAATATTTGTACGTTTTTTAAAAGGTTTAAGGAATTGAAAATGGTGAATTTTGCCTTGGCATTTGTGTGAAACCATGTGATCGTTATATTCCATAATCTGTCATACCATGTTTTCCCAGTACATTTCAGTATTATATTTTTCAGGAATTGAGGATGCAAATCTTGTTCAATTATATGGTTTTCTTGAAACTTAATTTTGCAATTGATCATGAAACAGTAGGACATTTGTTTGGAGCCAGAGTTTATTTTTAATTTACCTAATGTCTTTGCATTTCATTTTTGTCATGAAGTTTGGTTTTAAAATGACCTAAAGGGACCTTAACTAACTTGTTCTTTGTGATTATAGGTATATGACTGATGGGATGTTACTTCGTGAAGCTATGAATGATCCCCTCTTGGAGCGTTATGGTGTAATAATTCTTGATGAGGCTCATGAAAGGACACTGGCTACAGACATACTAATGGGCGTTCTTAAGGAAGTTGTAAGACAGAGATCAGATTTAAAGGTGAAGTAATTTCTTCTATGTACTTAATTATATATGTGTTGGGGGGGGCATAAAAATGGAGAACACATACTGATCACTAACCAACTGTTAGAGATCACCTCTAAAAGAAGGAACTAGTAAGTACCTTCTTGTTTTGTTTCTACTTTGTATGTCTTCATTTTAGACTTTAAGTATATTTCTTCCCCTTTTTGGTAATGCATTTTTAAGCCAAATCTTCTCAATTTCTAACCCACCCAGTTCTTTTATAATCTAATAACATTTGTATATCTGTGCTACTCACTCTACTGTTCATTAAGCACAGAGGCTTACTTTACTTAAGGATCATATCTTTGTCCCTCAGATCCATATCCTTGTCTCAACACAAACACACCCATTGTAACTTCTAATGCTGGAGAGTAGAAGTAATGATACCCAGGACAGGCAGCTCCTTAGAAATGTAGTCTCATACCCTAGTATATTCTTTCTCTGTACCACATGTGCCTTGACCACTCTTACTAAAGGCCTGAAACTATTTTCTGACATTTTGTCCGCCAAAGTCTATGAAATTCCCCTTTTTGCTGTGTTGTGTGTATATACTATTCATTGGACTGTAGACTCATCCCTTGCTGATATGTGTGTTATAGAAGGGTTTATAGCACTGGCAGGAAAGATTCTGGGTCTTTAGAAAAAAAATTGATGTCTGAGCATTATAAAAATTAGATCTGTGCTTTTAAAAATATATTTAAGAATAATGTGAGTATGGTCATTATTTGTTAAACTTTATGTGCTACCAAGGTTTTAGTGAGAACCTCAAGTAGAAATTCAGAATGCTAGTGAAATATTTTATGGAAGAACCTTTTTTTAAATATATCTGGTCAGCTTATTTTATTTTTCGCATTTTCTTTGTTTTTTCCTATTTGCAAAGTTGTTTTAATAAGTGGTACCAGTAATTATACTACATATTAATGTTTTCTTTTACCAACGGAATCACATATAATTTTATGAAATCTTATTTTTAAGGCATTTAATGAAGAAATAATGTGGTTTATGCATTGGATTTTTTCTAAATTTTAAAAAATGTAAATAACTTACTATAGTTCAGCCATTATATATTTGATTTTTTTATTCACAGTTTATTTGAAGTTTTTCCTTGGCTTTTTTATAGCTGATATATACGTAGAATAGTAAATATTGCTATAATTTAAGACGATGTAAGAACCCTTGAAGACAGCTTCAAGTAATTTACTGTTTTCTTTCAGGTTATAGTTATGAGCGCTACTCTAGATGCAGGAAAATTCCAGATTTACTTTGATAACTGTCCTCTCCTAACTATTCCTGGACGTACACATCCTGTTGAGATCTTTTATACTCCAGAACCAGAGAGAGATTATCTTGAAGCAGCAATTCGAACAGTTATCCAGATTCATATGTGTGAAGAGGAAGAGGGAGATCTTCTTCTTTTCTTAACTGGTCAAGAGGTATTATTTTAATTTTCTTCATTATTTAGCTTACTATTTTTAATATGCAGCAACTCTAATCATAAGACCATGGCATGTTAATCATATTTTTATTATTTCAATGTTCTTCTTCCACCTGATTGTATTAATATGTAAAATATATAACCTTTTATCTGTATACTGTAGGAATACTTTTTTATACCACTTGAGTTTGTGTTATAGTTCATTATTTTAAGAGTGTTAAATGCTTTTGGACTTTGAATATTTTGCCACTGTGGTCTAGGAGATCCCTGAGATATAAGTGGTATTATGCTGAGGCATGACTTTGCATCACAGCTGCTTTGAAATCACGTTATCCTCATCATTTGTTTAGCTTGTGAGAAATTGCATGCCTATTCATTATCAGAACATTTCAGTTTGGTTTTGTCTTCTTATATGCTTATTAGGGTTGGGAAGGATGACTAAAAGTTCTTAGTTAGAATTTACTTCATTTTTAGATATAAATTTTATTCTCAGATACAGCATTTCTAAGCTTATTTCCAATAGCGTGTTTATAGGTGTGCTGTGGAATTCTTGAGTGGCTAAATAAATTCAGAAGCCATTTGGATAATACAAAGTTTTAAAAAGCCTTTTGCTAAAAGGTCTTTGTTTTTTTAGGGGGGGGGTGCGGGGGGGACAGTGTCTCACTCTGTCACCCAGGCTAGAGTGCAGTGACATGATCTCTGCTCACTGCAACGTCTGCCTCCTGGGTTCAAGTGATTATCTTGCCTCAGCCTCCTAAGTAGCTGGGATCACAGGCGCACACCACCATGCCTGGCTAATTTTTGTATTTTTAGTAGAGGTAGGGTTTCACTGTGTTGGCCAGACTAGTCTCCAACTCCTGAATCCAGGTGATTGGCCCCGCCTCAGGCTCCCAAAAGTGCTGGGATTACAGGCTGAGCCACTGCGTTCGGCCCCAAAATGTTTTTTTTTTGATGGCATATAAACAGCATTTGTGCTGTAATGCAGTATTAAGGCTGTTGAGATAATAATTTTGTCCTCTTGTGTCTCTCCAGTTTTTCACTTCCTCCAAAGTACATAGTACATTTTTATTTTTTAAGTCACTATTTAAAATTGTCATCATACTCAGATAACATAAGCATATTGAGAGTCTATCAGAAATATCAAATGGCCTCATGGTTGAGGACCTGAAAGGTTTTTCTCTGTGGCAGCTTTGTGCAGTTCATAATTTTTAACTGTGAATCCCACAACTGGGGAAAGGAAGGGAGTAAGCGCAAGAGTTTTCAGATGTGTGCTAGGGTGTAAGTCTTTCATGAAATAAAATGCTGCTCTAGTTGTGAGTTGAAGAGTTTTGGGGGAGAAGGTAGCAGAAAACCTAAGGTTTTGTTTAGATTTAATATATTGTATTTAGTAGAGCTGGTCTAAAGTAAACATTAACCTTCTCATTTTTGTGAACCTTTGTTATTTTTACTTGGTAAGTTAAATGCTACTGTGAAATCAGTACTCCTTTCTTCATAAATTTGAATAGTCTCCATGAAATTGAGTAATCTCATAAAATTTTAAAACTGATTTTTAAGAACATATTCTGACCACTTAAATAAAAGTGCTTCTGTAGTCACGTAAGTTAATTTGGGGTTGGGGGAGAACAGTTTAAATTGTTGCCTAGATAGGAATTCGGTAAGAGTGATTGTAATTAAATAATTGTTTTAAATTTTGCTTAGTAAAATGTTTTTTCAGAATGCAGTGTATTAATTGGTAAGGTCCAAATTAATTTGCTAACTTATTGATGATTTTGGAGCTAAAAATCTTTCCTCAAATCAAAAACTCCTGAACTTGTGTCTTTATTCTCAGTATTGCTGATGACTAATAATATGGCTGCTGTTGGGACAGTGAAACTTCCTTTTCCTTCTCTACCTGTTCGTGTTTATATTCTTACGAATGCAGATATGTTTTGTGACATTCTCAGCTGATAGTGTTGACTTTTTGGAAGTTTGGCAAACCTTGGGAAATTTTTATTGCAAGTTTTAAAACTGTTGAGGACTTTATCTAAAAACATAAGTGTCACAGGACTTCTTCCACGTCCATGCCTTTATATCCTACATAGTCATCATTTTGTTTTAGCTCCACGCAACTTAGCAGATTGAGTAGTCTAATCTCCAATAAAGTTGGAATTGTCATTTTAAATATTGGAGCCATAAAGCAAATGTTTAGTCTAAGCACTTAATTTTTAATGTGTGAAATCTGTATATTTTGTGACTTTTTTATTTTTCATTCATATATGTATATATATATATATATATACACACACAGTAAAATTAACAAAATTGCAGACACTCTTGAATGTTGGAAGCCTAGTTTTGTATTATGTTGAAATCTTTTTTTAAGTTGGAGAGCTCTTAATTTTTTATTTGCATACCAGCAGGGGGCATTCTAATCTAGACACAACATTTGAAAGCAGTATTTTCAAAAAATATTTGTTTGCTTTGTTACATTTTTTATTTAGATGAATAGCATCTACTTTCATTTTCTTTTAGAAACTTGGTATTTCAAGGGGGGAATCTATTAACATTGAATCCTTAATAGTAATTTTCTGTGTTACAATTTTTGAGACAGATAACCTTTAAGAAAACTGATGTGTTTGAAATAGGTGAAAAGTATCATTCTTACTGTGTTCAAGAACTTTGTATTTTTTGATACAGAAACGTAGCTGAACATAAAAAAAATGAAGTAAATGTCTTAAAATTTTTCCTTGCCCTTTAATATCATTGTCCTTTGAATAAAACCCAATTTGTTGACAAAGGTAGCTTCTGATTGGGTCAGACATACTTCTGGGTTTAATTGAATTAATACTTCAGTAAAGTTTAGAATACATTTGTCTGCAGTGCTGCCTTCATTTTTAAGTTCCTTTGCCTCTCCCAGAGCTGTCATACATAATCCATCTCTCTATTTTTCTCTGTCTTGATATTCATTATGTCTCCTCTTGAATGCAAATGCCTTAGAATACAGTCATGTGCCACATAACAACATTTTGGTCAAGACAAACTTCTCAGATAGCAGTGGTGCTGGTCCCATAAGTTTATAATGGAACTGAACAGAACCTTGGAACATGATAACACAGCAAATTACTCAGTGCTTTGTGGTGATGTTAGTTCAAACAAACCTACTTTGCTGCCAGTTATTTAAAATTACTATATAGCACATAAAATTACATACAGTACGTAATAATAGGATGTTGTTAATGGTTTATGTATTTACTATACTACATGTTTTTTTCCCCGCCACACCAATACTGCCAGTGATACACTCCATGTTTTATCATTATTTTAGAGTGTGCTCCTTTGACTTAAAAATGTTAACTGTAATGGCTGGGTGTGGTAGCTCATGCCTGTAGTCCCAGCCCTTTGGGAGGCCAAGGCAGGGGGATCACAAGGTCAGGAGTTCAAGACCAGCCGGGCCAACATGGTGAAACCCTGTCTCTACTAAAAAAAAATACAAAAATTAGCTGAGGGTGATGTGTGCCTGTAATCTCAGCTACTTGGGAGGCTGAGGCAGGAGAATCTCTTGAGCCCGGAAGGCAGAGGTTGCAGTGAGCCGAGATCATGTCACTGCACTCCAGCCTGGGCAACAGAGTAAAACTCCGTCTAAAAAAAAAAAAAAAAAAAAAGAGTGGTCTAGCCCAGCACTTTGGTAGCCTGAGGCAGGAGGACTGCTTGAGCTCAGAAGTTCAAGATCAGCCTGGGCAACACAGCAAAACCCTGTCTCTACCCGCCGGCCCCCCCGCCACCCCAAAATAAGTTAATTGTAAAACAGGGTCAGGCAGGTCCTTCAGGAGGTATTAGGAGAAGGCATGGTTATCACAGGAGATGACAGCTTCATGTGTATTAACTGGCCTTTGAAGACCTGCCAGTAGGTTAAGATGTTAAGGTAGAAGATAGTGATATTGATGATCCTGATCCTGTGGGGGCCTAGGCTAATGTATGTGTTTGTGTCTTTAAACCAAAAAGTTTAAGAAGTTGAAAAAGTAAAAAAATTTTAAATTAGAATAAAGCTTAGAGAAAATATTTTTGCACAGCTATACAGTGTGTTTGTGTTTAAGCTAAGTGTTACTACAAAAGAGTCAAAGAGTTGAAAAAATTTAAAAGTTTATAAAGTTAAAAAGCTATAGTATGCTAAGGTTAATTTATTTATTGAAGAAAAAAATAAAAAAAATACATTTTTAAATACATTTTGTGTAGCCAATATGTACAGTGTTTACATAAAATCTACAGTTGTGTACAGAATGTCCTAGGCTATCACATTCACTCAGTACTCACTGACTCAACCAGACCAGCTTTCAGTCCTGTAGACTTCATTCATGGCAAATGCCCTCTATGGGTGTACTGCTTTTTGTCTGTTATGCCATATTTTTACTGTGCCTTTTCTTTGTTTAGTTGAAGAAACGCTTACCATTGTGTTACACTTGCTCAGTGTATTCACTGCAATAACATGCCCGTCAGGTTTGTAACTTAGGAGCAATAGGCTATACCATCTAGGTTCGTAAATACACTAGAATGTTCACTCGACAACAGAATTCGCCTAACAAATTTCTCAGAACGTATTCCTGTCATTAAGCAATGTGTGACTGTAGTTTTCTGAGAAAAAAAATTGTAGCTGCCCTAAGACATTTGGGTTAGCCTAGTTCTTAAATATCTGTGTTGATACTGTTAAGGTGTTTGTTCTCATTAGGCACAATGAAGCAAATCTTCCATGTAATTGCATTAGTGATACGTGACATTAAAGCCTAATTGGCTTATTTAAAATGTCTAGCACATCAATTTCTTTTAGATTGTGAAAATTGAAAAGGTCATGAGTGCAGTTAAATATTCCTGGGTGAGAAATTTCAATTTTAGTATAATTTGTTGAGAATTAATTAGGAAATCTGACTCTAAAAAAGGGGGTGTGGAATGCAAATAAGGCAGTTACATATTCATTTGAATACAAAAACGAAAGTTTCTTGGATTGTTTTGGAAATCCCATTGAAATTTGCTAAATTAGTTTTGGTTACTAAATTGAAAATAGGGTATCTATAAAGTGAAAGAAGATGGCATACATAAAAATAGACTGCATAGAATTAGCGTTATTATATATTTTAAAATGTTTCAGTATTCGTTTTATTTTGTAGGAAATTGATGAAGCCTGTAAGAGAATAAAGCGGGAGGTTGATGATTTGGGCCCTGAAGTTGGCGACATTAAAATCATTCCATTGTATTCTACACTTCCACCTCAGCAGCAGCAACGCATTTTTGAGCCTCCACCTCCCAAAAAACAGAATGGAGCAATTGGAAGAAAGGTAACATTAGAAATGTTCTTTATAAAATATTTCACTAATAATGAAAGAATTATTTATGAGATATAAACTATATTCAGTTATAAAGGACTAAGTTGTGGGTGATTGCGATCTAGGTTATATACAACAAAGTAATTTCCATTTCAAAAAGAGACAAGAAATTCTTTGTATCTCTGACTCTAAGAATGTGTACTGCTTCCTCTCCTCCTAGGTAGTCCCTCCTTAGCAAATGGAAGATTTGTTAGGATGGATGGATTCAGGAAAGGGGATGATGGTCAAGTACTGTCTTTTCTTAAATCACTTGGCACAAAGTGAGCACTTTTTCTTTGGTGCCTTGGCCTTCTGCCTATAATTTTCTTTAAGGCTTCACCAAGTATAATATCTATAGATATAAAATGTTGACTCTGTGCAGACCTCTAATAACAGCAGCACTGATAGCACTGCATGAATATGTTGAGTTCCTTGAAGGCAGAAGCTTCATATGGATCCTGTCACATAGACAGGAACAAGATTATTTCAGCCCGATTTCTGAGATACTTTGTTGAAGGGCTGAGAAGAGATCCCAGTGCCAGTTTCAAACAGCAGCTAGGCTTTAATTTATTTTTTAAGATTTGGGAGTCCTAATAGAGTCTTTGAAAATAAGATTGCACCGTTTTATTAAAGGCCTTAAATCACTTGGACAGTGGAGTCAACTAGACTTTTAAACCTAGCCATTTATTGGGTTACATAACAGCTGCATGTGAATTTTGGTAGGATTTTCTTAATTTGTGATCCTAAAGTTTTTTGTTTTTTAAAGTTGTTACTTTGATCCCTTAGGGGGATGATTGGCAAGGATTAAATTTGTCAAATACAAGATACTTACATAAAAGCTTTTGTGGCAACTGCTATACATTTCTTCAGTTTATTTGTATAGAAGAAAGTCTTAACCTGAATTTTTTACTCACATAATTTACTTGTTAGTCAAAATTGGGATCTGTTGCTTTCTTATTTCTATGTTGAGGAGTAACAGACTCATAACTTATTTTGTGATTTCTGTTTTCCAGTATCTTTGCTAATATTTTTGATGATTACTGAAAAATTACACATTATAAAGAAACATAACTGTGATTATCTTTTACATGGCCATATAAAACTTAAATGAACCAAGTATGTTTTTCGAATTGAAAGAATTCACTGTGTGGATATTCAGTACTAGCCTAGTGTAATATAAATAAATTAACAGGATTTGATAGAGTTGTTAAAAAAAAACAGCTTTTGAGCTTTTTGTAGATCATCAAGTGTAATAAATTTGACTTTTAGACAATAGCCTAATCATAGCTTCATTATGTTGAACTTTTAATTATTTTTTTTGTCTGTCTCTAGAACATGTTAAAATATTTTTTTGTGTCTTACCTTATGTGTATTCTGAACTTTGGGGGAAAACTTGTCATTTTAAGTGACACTTTTAGTATATAATTTTGAAGTTGATTTGTGGACTGGAAAGCGCTTTATTCTCTGTGGGCTCTTGATTCCTTGTCAGCAGTGATTTAATATATATGTGTATATATATATAGAGAAAGAGAGAACTATATGTCTTAAATATTTATATAATAAAGGGAAGTTAATGCATCCTCCAGGCAGAGCTTTAATTTTTTTTTAAAACAACATGTGGTCTCACTATGTTTCCAAGGCTGATCTTAACCCTGGGTTCAATCAGTCCCCTCTCCTGGGCCTCCCAAAGTGTTGGGACTACAGGCATGAGCCACCATGCCCAGCCCTCAGACTAGTTTTTCATTTGTCTTGAAGTCTTGTGTACTTTGTATATCTGTATTTGTTTTTAAAATGTTGTGTTTGTTTACCATTGAGTGAAATTGACGTGCAACAAAGATGTCCTGTTTGTGTATCCTTTTGTGTTGTCCTCACTTCATTGAGTTCAACTTTGAGAAATGTGGGCGCATATTTACTACAATTACACATCTGAGCTCTTTTGCTGTCTTAACTTAAGCCTATGCAGTAAATTACAGTTTTTTGTTTCTGTTTTGCTTTTTGTGTTTTAAATCCTTAGGATGCTGAGGAGAATTTTGTCTTATTGAAAAGAGTGACTAGCTAGTGGCTGGATATGTGATGATGGCCACAGCTGGTGATGGGCTCACTCTGAGGACTGATCATGAGCTTTTAATTCAAAACTAAGGGCTGTAATGCCACTTCACCATCCAATGATGGTGTTTCAGCCAAAGCTGTAGGACCTCTTGCTGGAAAATCGTGTTATCCCTGCCTTGAGTCAATTTCATCTTAGAGGTTGAACAAGCACTGTTGTAGTTTCCTTGGACAGTCCTAGGGAGAGTAAAGGAAGACCTCCTTGGCAGTTGCTGCATCATTTTCATTACGAAGAAGAACATTCTGAGGCTCAGCATGTTAAGCACAAATTTAAAATTTTCATGCAAGGCTAGCTTATAGAGGAGGGACCTATATAATAGTTTAACTGCTCATATGTAATTTTAAACTTACTGTTTGTATCTAATTGAAAAACAAAATACTTGATTTTTTTTTGTTAAACTGTTTTACTTTGTTCTAGTATAAGGATAATACCTAGCATAAAGCAAATGTATAAAAGTATTGAAAGTTTTTGAACAAATATAATTAATACAGTATTTTAATTTCCATCAAATTATTGTGATTCTGTATAACTTTATATATTCAGTACCTTTTATAAGGCATTTATTTCTCGGTCTGTTAGTTTATGCAAAATAGACTTTATAACTTGATTGTGGTGTTAATAAACAGCAGCCTTTTAAACATGTTACAGCACTAATGGTGAGCGATTTCCAGTTTTTAGCAATCAGGAAAGGTTGAGAATGCAAATATTTATACGCAAGGTAGACATTTTTACCTCTTGTTAAATTTTGAAGTTTTTTTTAAAGTGTTTTTGACTAAGTTAAAAGTTACAGAAGTTCTTTACATACATTGAGGTTTACTCCTCAGTAGATAACTTCTCTGCATTTTTTGACTGAGGCTTACAATTGCTATTTTGTGGATTTGGTTGTTACTAAAATACAGCAACAGTTATTTTTTAAATATTTAGTTTTCATTAATTTTGTCCATACAAATAGCTGACTTTTCTAAAGTTTATCCTACAGTTTGCTAGTTAATATGATTCAAAGCATATATTGCTCAATAACAAAGAGAAATGGCCCTTGTAGAGATGGTTCTATATTTTTAAAGAGAGAGTTAATGATCCAGGATCTGAAGATAGCTTACTGTGGTGCTACTGGGACGTTTACAAGCAAATAAGTTGATGACCTTGTATTGGAGACCCCCAGAGTTCTCTGGGGGCTAAAAATCCAAATTAGTTTAAACTAAATGCGTTCTTGTGTCCAAACAGCATTCAGGTAGGGCAAATGAAGTACTCTGAGTTCTACTTTGAAATGGAGTTATTACAAAAAAAAAAAACTGGCTCTATTAGAAAAAAAGTGGGTTCTATTAGAAGGCAGGTTATTGAGGGGGAAAATTTACTCTTAGCACATCTTGACAGCGATGCCAAGCTTTTTACCATAGGGTGTGTTCCATATTAGTCAGTGAGGTTTGAACACTTTTTAAGGCTCTTTGAACACTTACTGCAGTGTTGCAATCTAGAAAGCATGTAACAATTATATTCATTCCTACTGGTCATAATGTAAATCCCTTGACAAATTTAGGGTCACTTGGTCTCCTGATGGGTTCCTGATTATAAGGTGTGGCATTTACAATTAGTGCATGCTTAGGGCTAACCTCGCTGAACTGCTGACATTCCAAAGAAGCTTTTATCATCTCATTTATTAGTTTGTGTTTGTTGTGTGTGTGTGTGTGTGTGTGTGTGTGTGTGTGTGTTTATTTAGCCTTAGCTATTTTTAGTCCTTGAGAATGTCCTAAAACTTGTGCTTCTGTAAGGACTCAATGTAACACTTAAATTTTACCGTTTGACTTTTGGCTGGCAATAGTCTCCTATCAATATCAATAATGACATGTGTTATACCAAGTTGGCATAAATCACTTAATTCTTAACACTTGAGAATCATGCATCCGCGTCTTAAGTATTACAGAATTTAATACACATACACCCAAACAAAACATGCACACATGATGAAATTATTTTGTGGAGAAAAATTAACTATTTTTTTTATAATAATAACTCTTTAAAGAGTTGGTCACATCTGGAAATTTTTATTATACTGTATTCTCTTCTAGAAGAAATAAATGTATTTTTTTCAGAACAACTCTTTTAAAAGCAATTTTCTTCATAAATATATTCAGAACCATGGTTTTCACCCTGGAATTCCGGAAAGCCAGAAGACATTGTCTGTATTTGCAGGCATGTAGTTGGTTCTGGATAGATTTATTTGAGATAGGGTCTCACTTTGTTGCCTAGGGTGGAGTTCTGTGGCATGATCATAGCTCACTGCAACCTCAGCCTCCGGGGCTCAAGCAATCCTTTCATCTCAGCCTCCTAGGTAGCTGGGACTACAAGCACATGCCACCATGCCTGGCTAATTTCTTTTAATTTTTTTTTATAGAGATGGGGTTTGACTGTGTCGTCCAGGCTTGTCTTGAACTCTTGGACTCAAGTAATCCTCCCTGGCCTTTTTAAGTGCTGGGATTACAGATGTGAGCCACCATGCCTGGCCCATTTTGTA
Organism: Cacajao melanocephalus; assembly: GCA_963573385.1. Lineage (NCBI taxonomy): Eukaryota > Metazoa > Chordata > Mammalia > Primates > Pitheciidae > Cacajao > Cacajao melanocephalus. The sequence continues at coordinate 25,074 of CAUYLG010007292.1, forward strand.
TAGTTTATAGAGCATTTCTACATCCTTACATAATTTATTCCCTACAATCTTATGTTACATAGACTAAGTAATATGCAAGTTATAAAAGGAATACCAGCTTAGGGGTATTAAAACCTTTCCACAATTACTTTAGCCACTCAGGTTTGATTGCTAGTTGTCTGTTAACCTCTAAATTCATCGCTTCTTTAACTGCAATAAACTGACTTTCTAGAAGAATACTAAATTCAGGTTATGCTTATTCAGGTTTCATCTGTTAACCTTATTTATGTTGTTTGCTTCAGTTCTAGTTGCTGATTGTTCATCTAAATGTCCTGAAGAATGTATTTCAGCAACATCATCAAACCACTTGTGGTTTCTTATTCCTTTGCTAGTTGTCAGTCTTTTCCACTGACATAAGGAAACATTTTGGTTTTTTACTTGTAAATTATTCTGAAATACTCTGATGGTAGATTCCTATTGTTTTTAAATCCCCAAGGTTTCCTACTGGTATTTTGGGAAGTCTACTACTTAGTAAATATAAAATCAGAAAATGAGACGTAATATTATTTTAAGTAAAATAGTTAATGCAGCAAAAGCTTATGATTTTCTAAGTGTTTGATTTATAAAATTGTTTTTAAAATAAAATAGGGATAAATATAAATCTTATGTATGTGCCCACAGGCATGCCTGCCCACATATGCTTTTTAAGTGGAACTCTAGTGCTGGTGCTGTTTCCTTCTCTCCTGAGTAGGTCTCAACCTTACCTTCAAGGACTATCCTAAATACAATTTTTTTCCAGTAACTTTTCTTATCTTTGCTACGGGAAGTAAACCCTTTTTAAGTTTCACAGTGTATCTTTCGGGCCACTCACACTATCCATGTCTAATCTTCCCTTACAAATTGTAAAAGCAGACTCTGTTTGATTCATCTTCTGTATCAATTGTTTGCATATACAGGCATCTTCAAGTTAATACAGTAATCTGTTCTTGAAAATCAGATGTCCTGAGTAAAAATGGTAATGAGGAATCCCTATTTCCCATTGTTTTAAAAGGAAAAAATTGTTAGTAACATGTCTGTCTCAAGTCCTTAAATAATTTCCTGAAATATACGTAATATATAGTAAAACATGCACATATACAAAACAAGCTATCATATTAGCATGTAAATGCTTTAAACATTTTGTCAATAAAAAATTTATGGTTCTTAATAGTTGCTTTGTATTTAGTGACAATTAACATGTCATCCCTTTGAGACTATGCACTTACCAAATATTGACATTTGATTCTGCTGATCTATCAGTTCTTCTTTATGCTGTCCATTAGTTTGATTAAGCAAAATGTAACGTGGTTGAGTGATATGATAACCTGAAGGCATAGTTTTGTTGAGAAAGGAGGTTGCTATTGAGACATAAATGAAATTTTGGTTTCTTTAATTTGCCTTTTTAAAGCATTGGCCATTGAAGATCAAACCATATTTCTAGTTTATTTGCTGGTTTGAAATTCCTTGTGTTAGTGAAAGTTAATGGCTGATCTTACAGTCCTCGGAATTTTATTTGATATGTAATATAATTTATGTATTCTGTTTCTTAACAGGTAGTTGTGTCTACTAACATAGCAGAGACATCTTTGACAATAGATGGTGTGGTGTTTGTGATTGATCCTGGATTTGCAAAACAGAAGGTACATATTTAGTGGATACTTTATATAAATTAGAGTTGGTTTACTCATTACTTACTCATTCATTTAATGGCTAAAATTTACGTTTCAGAATTATTTTCCTATCTTTTGTTGCATTTTCAGATTTCTGCTGTATGAGCCCTTTATGTTCTGGCTGGCTCTCAGAAACTAAGACAGTGTTTAATACGTAATTCTAGGCTTTTTTTTTTTTTCTGTTAGAGTTGCTTTGATTTTTTTGTTTCAGTGTAGTTATAGTGGGTGTTTTGGCTTGTATATTCATTTAACAGTATAGGTTTAGTAATAAAATATAGGAGTTCCATCCCTGCAGTTCAGTCACTTATCCATCATTAGAGTTACTGCTGTCTGCTAGGCACACTATTTGAAAACAAGACTGTGTTACTCCTCCACAGGGCTGTATACTAAGCATTTTTACCAAAGAAAGTGACTACTCAATAAATAACATGTTTTATTTTTAAAACATCTTCTGGATAAATTGATTGCGTTTTGTAGGCATATCATGTTATTGATGGAAATTTTTTCATTAAACAGTAACAGAGTAATAGTCCTCAGAACGTTGAGTTTTGAAAGTGCAGGTTTCTTTTCAGGCAGAATCGTTGTCTGTCCAGCATATAAAAAGCAAGGAACAAGGTCAATCTGTTAGAACTGAAATTATCTTAAATTAGGAGGAGTAAGGATTATATAAGCTGTCTGTGTTATACATAAACTTTTTCATGTTATTTTGAGTTTCAGATGATGAATTAGAATGTCTGAAAGCACCTTAAGATTCAGGGTGACAAATTCTCTATTGTAGCAGCATGATTTATGGTTATCAGTATTTCTTTGTTTATTTTGGAATTAACCGTGAGTTTTGGATACTTCTGTTGCTTCACAAGTTTGTGTTTGACTGAAGAAAGACTCTTGTGTTACTTCAATTCCAATAGGTCTACAATCCTCGAATCAGAGTTGAGTCCCTTTTGGTGACAGCTATTAGTAAAGCTTCAGCTCAACAAAGGGCTGGTCGAGCTGGACGTACCAGACCTGGAAAATGCTTCAGACTTTACACAGAGAAAGCTTATAAAACAGAAATGCAGGTATGGGGTATTGCTGTTTCCTGCCTATATGTTTAAAAAGTTAAGTTGAATTTCTTACCAAAAGAAAATTGGCTTATTTACTTAATCTTGCCCTTTAGGATCAAAAGCTCCTTAGCTTTTCCAGGCATGAAATGTATAGTGTAATCAACTTAGATAGTTTTACACCCCCTTATTCAAGGGCTATACATTCCAAGACCCACAGTGGATGCCTGAAACCTAGAATATGCTGAACCTTACGTGTACTATGTATAATTATCTTTCTTTACAATATCACTGATAGAAGATGCATTCTTATTTTAGATCTTAACAATCTCAGCATGTGATTTTTTTTTCTTTCCTTGCTAGGTTTCAGCTTTTTTTCTTTTACACTTTCTATTTTTCACTTGAAGGAAGCACTTTAGGACTTCTCTTTGGCATATCCAAACTGCCAGCATCACTATTCTTGCACTTTGGGGCCATTATTAAGTAAAAAGGGTTACTTGAGCACAAGCACTTTGATACTGCAAAAGTTGATCTAATAACAGATGGTTGCTAAGTGACAAATGGATCTATAGTGTATATAGCATACTACTCAGAATGGTGCCCAATTTACAATTGATGAATTGTTTATTTCTGGAATCTTTAAAATTTTTATGTTGATAGTGGTTTACTGAAACCATGGAAATTGAAACCATAGATAAGTGAAGACTATATACAAATTTCTGTCTGCGGTTCTGAGTTTTATGCACAGTAACAAGCACTTTGAATGCTATAAAGATAGTTGGAGAAAAATGGTTTCTCTCTAGTCTGATCTTACAAGTATTTATCTCTCATGAGACAGTAGTGTAGAAGTAATGCCAAAACAAATAGCTCAGGAGGCAATGAACAGATTTCTGTTTTCTGGAACAAAGAGACTGAGACATGTTTAACATAACAAATAAATGTTTTTGTTTTTGCTAGGATAACACCTATCCTGAGATTTTGCGTTCCAATTTAGGATCAGTTGTGTTACAGTTGAAGAAACTTGGTATTGATGATTTGGTACATTTTGATTTTATGGATCCCCCAGGTATGACTTATCAAAACACGTTTTTATCAGATCTTTTAACCAAAATTGACTCTTCATGTTTTTCTGTAGCATATTTAATATGTGTATTAAATACATTTTGCCTTTTCCATCCAGTATGCATCAAGATAAGTCTTATGTGATAGCATCAAAACTAAAAAAGGTGACAGTTATATGAGCACTTTTTTTTTCTTCAGAAGTCATTCTGGCGGGGGTTAGGTCAGTTGAATTATCCTCTGGGCATGAAAATGTGAGAATTAAACTTCCTAGTTTTTCTTTGGGAAAAAGTGTTTGATAAACACATTGATGAATTAGCAATTATTTAATATATTTTCGAAGAAGACAGTTTTGCGTACAGAAAAATTTTGCAATGTTTTTATGATTCATTGTTTGGTAGATGTGTATAATTGAATAGGATGACAATTTGAGTTTGAGTTTGGTCCACTGTAGAATGAAAAATGAGATTGCTTATAATAGTTTGTACTTTGTCATATTTTTGCTTGCTTAAGGCACCGTGCCTAATAGATTGTTTTCTCCCCCTAGCTCCTGAAACTCTGATGAGAGCCCTAGAACTTTTGAATTATCTGGCTGCTTTAAATGATGATGGAGATCTGACTGAATTGGGATCCATGATGGCAGAATTTCCTCTAGATCCACAGCTCGCAAAAATGGTTATTGCAAGTTGTGACTACAACTGTTCTAATGAGGTCCTATCTATTACTGCTATGTTGTCAGGTAATAGAGGGAAAGGAACCAAAAAAAGCCCAGCTCTTCAAAGTTTGGGTGGACTTCACTTTTGTTTTTGTTTTTTAATTTTTAGTATGATAGTGGATTTTATAGATGGTTTTAAGGAATTAATTTTGTTTCCTAAATACCTTGTAAATAGCTTCGTAATGACATAGTACTTACAAAAGTAAAAATAAGTCATTGTGCACAAAAGATAGTAAAACGTTGACTCTCTTGAGTGCTAATAAAAATTGCAGTAAGTTTGAGCACAGTTGTAACTGAATTCTTTGGTTAAAGGTCCATCACTGCTATCTTTGTGAGGTTTTTTTTTTTTTTTTTTTACTACAAGTGCAAGAACAACTTAGCTCTAGTACTTGGCTCTATTAAATGTACCTGTAACAAAGTTAAAGCTATACATTAAGTTGAGCCTTTTCTATATATGTACTCCAATGGCAGCCAAACATGAATTTCAAACTTGGTATCAAGTAAATAGAAATAGTAATGTATAATTTTAGGCTTAAAATCTAATCTGATAATGATACTTTTACAATGGTAGAAAAACACTTGGTGAAAGAAACATATATCTAATAGACAAAATTGCTAATTTTGTGAAATTGGACCATTAAGCTGAGGAAATAATATTGTTTTTAGTAACAATAAAATGTAATCCACAAAAGAATAGTAACCTGGAAATTAGATTTCCCTAAAGGAGAAGAAATACGGTTAAGAAACAAATGAATAGCTATTCTTAGAGCTAAGAATAGAAAATAGGTTTTTACTGACGATCAAAATATTCTCTGCTACTAGTTACAGTACTGGAGAGAACTGACTTCCTATTGCTGAGTGGTTTATTGATCTTACTGCTGCAAATGTTTCAAAATATTCTGTGGAATTAAAGGATAAATTGAAAAAAATTTAAATATAAAATCATGGCTTAGTTTAGATGTATGGTATATTCTAATGGTGTATATTTTTTATTTAAGAAGTAGCTAAAATGTTTTCTTGCAGAGTTATGACTGATCAGACTCAGAGCAGATGGGCAGGGCAGTATTGAGTCACTTTAATTAAATCGTAGCTTCATTTGCGGAGGTGGTGGTAGGTTGTTGTCTGCCTTTCTTACATGTTGTTTTATAGATTCTCCCAGTTGTACTTCTCCCAAGATTTTAGTTTTTAGAGAAAGTGTGGGGCAGGAACTAATGGATTATGTACATATTTGTCTATCTGCCTAGTTTTTATTTCTCTAGGTTCTCTTATCAGATACACTATATGATTACCGTTGTTTGAGTTTAGAATATTAGCTCTTTAAAAAGTTTGTCATTGTGATGCAGTTGTAATCTTCCAACTACATCTCAGTTTTATTTGTAATAAGTAAAACTTATTTTTATTTATTACAAATAAAAATCTTTAGCCCAATCAGGAGAATGAGCATTTATTGCAGCAATGTAAATGGACAGTTTTTAAACAGTTCATTTGTAGGAAAAGTGTTGAAATCAGAGGTGAGGAAGAAGTCATGGAACGAAAACAGTTTGCTGAGCTTGTAATGCTTTGTCTGACATTCAAATGGTTTCTGAAGTTTTGAAGTCCTGATATTAACAGTGCAAATCTAGAGGCCTTTCAGAGCACTACTTACTTACTCCCACTTAACTCTAGTGGCTAGTTCACATTAACAGTCACAGCTGTGAGAAGTTTGTGTACTTTTATGAATTACCTTGCTTCAATTATATTAAGCAAGAGTTTTAATATTTATTATGATCATGTTTTGTTGTCACTATTTGGCTATTTTGGCATCTTCTTAAAGGGGAAACTGTATGGGAAAGAGTAATATGATACTGTATTTTATCTTGTTGTCAATTATTCCCATTATCTTCTATCTGAACTGATAATTTATGAATTTTTTCATTGACAAGGTTTTAAGAGCTTTTAAAATGTGTTGAAAAAGTCCCAAGCTGTTAAGTTTTTTTATTTTTCTATTGCTTTTACGACTATGGAATTGCTAAACTGAATTAAGGAAAGTTGTATTTCAAAAAATGTAGTACATGCTTTGTAATAATTTGAAGTTTTATGTGAATTAATATTGAGGCTCTAAACAAATAATTGTAGTTACATATTTTGATGACCCTTGATATGACTGTTTCAGACTAACTGTCAACTTTTGAAATATTGGACTTTGCTTTATATTGAGGTTTTTATTCAATTAAGTTTTTTTTTTTTTCTTTTCTCATTTTGGGACTTTATTTTCTAGTCCTTTTGTTAAAATGCTGAAACAATAGGCTGAATATCCCAGCCTTTTTGAATTTTCTTAATTCAGAGGCGGTTTAACCTTCCACCACTACTGCTATCATCAAACTCCAAGAATTCTTGATATTTTTGTGTCTACATATGCTTCTGCTCACCGGTGCTAATAGTGATACCCACCAGTTGATAATAGCCACAGTATTAGGGAAAAAAATCTGATAGAAATATGGCAGTAGACTGGTTTCAAAGTTGTTGTTAGCTCTGCAGTGGGCAAGTATAGCTTCCTAACTTTCACAGCCATTCAGTGGATTTAGTGGATGGCCTTTTGAAAAATTAAAGTTAGCTGAAAGGCAATTTACACTGTTGTCCTGGTTATCGGTAGAGCTATCAGCACTGGTTTTTTTTTAAATAAGTTGAGCTTTTTAGTATCCTGATGGCCTTCAGAATAGCTGTTTTGATGCCTACTTTTAGATCTAGTTAAAATAATCAGGTACTCTGTAGCTTTGAAACCCTCTTGTCTTACAGATGTGGTTAGGTGTTGATGTACCAAATCAAGGTAGTAAACAGTCCAAGATGCAGTTGGAGGCCATCCTGCCCTGCCCTATGCTCTGTGAACTGACCTAGCTAGGCCTTGTTCCTCTATCTGTGAATGCGTGACTCATCGATATGGGCGTTTGTGTTGGGCCCATACCAACCTTGTTTAGTCCCACAGTGTTTTGTTCGCCCCACGGAGGCCAAGAAAGCCGCAGATGAGGCCAAGATGAGATTTGCCCACATAGATGGAGATCATCTGACGCTGCTGAACGTCTACCATGCTTTTAAACAAAGTAAGTGTAAATTTGATTGGAGACACTCTTTTGTCTAAATGTCATTTGCAGTGTATAAGATGTTTCTTCATCCTACTTTCATTTATTATCCATGACAACTTAGTTAGAAACTCAGAGGTACTTTAGAAAAACTGACTAGCATTTAAAATAGAAATTGCCAATCTTTTTCAGAGTTGTTTATGCTTATAATCGGGATAAAGCACCAATTGTAGAAAAACTGAAAAATACAGTGATAAAAATGAAAGACTTAAATGACATTTAACCACTAACATACAAGTTTTTATATACTTTTATTTTTATGCATTTTACATTTTTAAGAATAGTTTTATAGTGCTTTTACAATCATTACTCTAACATTTTTACTAATAAATAACATTTTACACCAAAATAAGACTTAATAGAAAAAATGGACAAGTATGAATGATGGTTCTCGGGCTACAGGTGGTCTGTAAACACGATATGGAAAAGTTCAGACCTGTTAGCCCAAGAAATGCATTTTTATTGATAAATGCATTACCATTTTCTCACCTATAAAATTTGCAAATATTAAAAATATTCCTTAGTTGTATGGAAATGGGATTTGTTGTGGTCTTCATGAAAAGTCGATTTTATGTTATCAGGAACTTTAGCAACTTTATACTCTTTGACCCAGAAATAATTTAGAAAGTTATCTTTTGGTGTTCTGCGGACCCTGATTTGATTAAGAATTTCATCCCAGAATTATTTATGATGGTTAAAAAAATTGGCTGCCTAAATGCCCACTGGTAGAAAAATTGTGAGTTGTGCTGTAGATATATGAAGTAATTGTCCTAGCTTTAAATCATGTTTTCAGAGAATATTTAGCGACCTGAAAAAATCTGGCAAGGACTTTTAAGTGAGGAAACACAATAACAATGAAGTTATTGCTGGCTGCTGTTGTTGGAATGTACCATTTACAAAAATTGAGAGGAAGACTTAATAAATTTAAAGGAGAAAAACAGATGGAATGCAACCGGATCAGACAGAGTTTTTTGTTTTTTAACTGATAGCCCTACATCATCACCCTGTGCCAAAAATGTGGAATTCCCAGTCACTAAGTTTGTGATTTCTTCTCATGAGAACTTGGTTTCCTAATTTATAAAGTTGACATTCCAATTTTGTACGTCTGGTTTTATTTGTAACTCATTTTTATTATCTCATAAAAATCTCATTTGTACTATGAAAATGGAGCCTGTTGACTTTGGCACATCTCTGTAGAGGTGATGGTGAATTTATTTGTCTTGGGGTCCAGAAGTGCTAGCGGGCCAGTGTATGCACCTAACTTGCTTTACGTCTGTTTCTTACTCAAGAACCCTGATATGAGTTGAATAGAATTGATGACTAGCAGAAAGAAAAAGAATGGAGCCCTTCTCTGCCCGGCCTAGAAAACTTGAGGCAGATATGAGAATTAAGGGAAATATGTTTAAGAAGCAAAAGACTGAAGACCAGCACGTGGTTTACTTTAAAACATTTATTTAATCTTTCTTGTATCCAAATACTGGTATTACCTAGTGTTAAAGACTGATACCTGGTTAGATTTACTCAAAAAATCTACCGTATTCCTCTTGTATGCGAAACATAAACCTATTAAAAGACCATGGTAACTGCTGTAAGAGGGAAGGCCTTGAGAAGGAACAGATTCACAGTCAGAGGGAATGTAATAAGATAGAATGGTGTTATCCACTCACTAGATGTGTGATCTACTTCTGATAAATACATCAAAATACAACTAATAAAATAGAAAAATGAACAAGTACAAATGATGGTTCTCAGGTTGCAAATGGTCTATAAACAAGAGGTGGAAAAGTTCAAGTCTGCTGTTCGCCCAAGAAATGCATTATTAGTGAGAGATACCATGAGTTCTCACTGCCAGAGTGATGGTTAGTCATTGGTGGTTTTTAGGGGTTTGCAGTGAGATGACTTGACATTTGGTAGAACTGTCCCCCATTAGTCAAAGGTGAGGATTTAGTCTTTAATCACTGATTGCTATCTTTTTCAAATAAGGGGAGCTCTTAAAAAAAAAAAAGATATTTGAAATATTTTTACTAGTGCTTTTTAAATATTTGTATGTTATTAATTGAAACAGTAAGTATATCTGAAAAAAGCATGTTTCAGATACTGGTCAAGATACTTTACATTAGAGACAATAGTTATTTACATAGTGAAGCTAAAATGCCATGTTGATTAAAATGTCTTATACTATTTATGTAAACAACCCTTTGAAATCTAAAACTAGATTTAAGTTATTTTATAATACCTTAATATGTCTGGGGAGGGGAGATTTCTCTCTAAAAATTAGACAAATGGTTTGGCTTTAGATCTTAGGGGTGGTTTACTGTATTGGTGAGAGATAAACAGCTAGAATTACATTAACAAAATGTTCTCAGTTTTAGATTTACTTTTCTCATTATCAAATCATTTCCCACAAGTTTAGAAATACAGTAGAACCGTCAGATGTTAGTTATCACTCATTTGTTCTTATCAGATAACTTAGAATTGCCATTTTTTCATCTGTAGTACGTGAATTCTAAAAATTGAGAACCACACAAAAAAAGCTACATTTCAAACCATAGTCTGCAAATCAACGGCCCTTTCAAAAATTCGCCTTTTTATTGTCCAGCTTGGGAATTTTCCTGCCTTTTAGCTTGTTACAGAGCATCAGCATAAGCAAAATTACCTCTAAAGTGTGCTGTTTTATCTCCCAAAGATACTCAGTGCTTTGGCTTAAATGTCAGTAGCTTCAGAGGGGTACCTTTTATTTCTCATTCCAGAGGGGTTATTTAATGGGTGTTCTAATATGTTACTGTATTCTTAAATTCAAAGATCTATTTCCTACCCCCACCCCACCCACTCTTATTTCTGAAATGAGGATGCATTTTGTAATGGAAAAAATTTACTTAATGTATTTGCTTATGTGTCTAAAAAACATTAAGGCAAAGTTATGGACTATAGCTGGTAGAATCCTAGAACCAAAGAGAAAAGAATATGCAGAAGATAAGCATACATTACAGTAGCAAAAGAAGGATCAACAGTTTAAATTTTTGTTTTCTCTCCCATTTCGCAATAAGCATCTTAGTTTTATTTATCAAAGGTCCTCTGAAACAAATAATGTAGTTGTTTGCCGTGACTGTCTTCGGCACATAAAAGATGTCACTGTAAAATTTTTTTTCATGATACTATAGGTTAAGGTCTTTTAAGTGAGCAGCACTGTCCTAGTTGGAAGCTTATCAGTGATTCATCAGTGGAGAAATACTACCCTTTTGATAATAAATGTAGTGAAATTACTTGAAGTGCTTAGACTTAGGTCTTGTTTATTAAGCATTAGTAGAGATTTCAGGCATCCTTGTAAATTTCCTTCTGTTTCAAACCTTGTTCATAAATTGCTGAGAGGCATGTGTGTCGCAATGAAACTTTGGCCTCTTTAGGTTTGGGGTGCTCTAGCTCAGACATAAAGAACAATGCAGAACAGTTGTTTGAAGTTCATTTTTATAACTTTTGTATTTGTTATCTTAATCTAAAGCTGTAGTTTCATTGAAAATGAACAGGCCATGACTTTTTTTTTTTTTTTTTTTTTTTGTGACGGAGTTTAACCCTTGTTGCCCAGGCAGGAGTGCAGTGCACGATCTCGTCTCACCGCAACTTTCGCCTCCTGGGTTCAAGCAGTTCTCCTGCCTCAGCCTCCCAAGTTGCTGGGATTACAGGCATGCACCATCACACCTGGCTAATTTCGTATTTTCAATAGAGACAGGGTTTCTCCATGTTGGTCAGGCTGGTCTTGAACTCCCAACCTCAGGTGATGCACCTGCCTCAGCTTCCCAAAGTGCTGGAATTACAGGCATGAGCCACCACACCTGGCTGAACAGGCCATGACTTTTACCAAATTCTCCCAGCCTTCCCTTATCTAATAGATCATCTTTTGGAAACAACTAGGTAGCTGTTAATGGGCAAAATAATTCACTAACAACAGTTAACTCAAAATCATTGTTTTGGCATCCAAATCCAAAAGCCTTGTTACTGTTTCTGATGTTGAATCACACTACAGAGTTTTGAGAAAGTTGGTAATATTGCAGTTCATTTAAAGAAAATGTGGGTAAATCTCCTTTCTGGTTTATTTAGCTTATTCTTTGTAACAATTCTTTTTTAATTAGAAAGTATTCCTGTGTGGATGATTCATGGTCCCCTCTTTTCTCCCTGCCTTCCACCTTTTAGATCATGAGTCGGTTCAGTGGTGTTATGACAACTTCATTAACTACAGGTCCCTGATGTCCGCAGACAATGTACGCCAGCAGCTATCTCGAATTATGGACAGATTTAATTTGCCTCGTCGAAGTACCGACTTTACAAGCAGGGACTATTATATTAATATAAGAAAAGCTTTGGTTACTGGGTATTTTATGCAGGTATGTAGATAATACAGGAATGAATAATTGAATATTCACATGACACTGTTTGATTTCTATTACAGTCCTTTGAATCCACTCAAAAGCAAAAGTGAGTTTATGCATGCTCATAAAAATTAATCTTAAATGTTGTTACATCCGATTTCTTTGAATGAATTAATATACTAAGAAATTTTAAGTATTTAGTGAGTAACAAGTTAATGCACTAAATGGCTAAGGTAGTAGTCTAGTTATACAGGAATCTGTTTTAGAATTATTTTATTAATAGAACCTTTGTTATACAAAATGGAAAGTTTGACTACTTTCAGTTGAGATTAGGCACACGTTTTTTCTGGAATGTGAGTATTGATCAGTGCATTGAAGTTTCTCTGAATGTAGGTCTTAATTGGAAATACATTGTCATAACAGAGTACTAAAAGGAAGCAATTATCTGAGAGGTTCCAAAAGTACATGCAGTTGGCTTTAGTCTTTAGAAACTAAGCACCTCCAAATTCAAATATTCAAATACATGGATTTCATTTACAGTCCTCTACCGAGTGAAAAATGATAATTATGACTAAGACCCTGGCCCACTGCAAATGCCAAAAATGTCTGTTGAGTTAAGCAATAACGATGAAACATAATTTAAAAGGTTTTATTTAGTTTAAGTTTCCTGTATTAACAGCTATAAGAACAGAAGTAAAAGTTGTCAAGTAGATTCTGCAAACAATTATTTTAAGGTGTTTAAAAGATAAGAGAAACTTTGAGAAAAACACTAGAAAATTTTGTGATGATAAAATTGAAAACAAATAGTTCATCATTTGACTTGGGATGGGTCTCTTCTGTTTCTTTCCTGTTTGTTCATTCTCTCTTTGGCTATATCTGTTAAGGAAGATGTGGCTTACCTTAAGGCCAGATGGGCTCAGTAGCTAGAATATGAGCCAAAAGACACACAGTTTCAGAGTCAAAAATCAAAGGAGATTGATGAGATGTCTGTATTTGAATCTAAGTAACAGTAAGAATGTTTATTGTGGCATCTTATTATATAATACCTTAGGCTTAATTAGAGTTCAATGAATAATAGGTGTGAACATTCTTTCTCGAAACTCTTAACTGTATTCTTAATATTTATTTTATATGTACTAGCTTCTTTTTGACACGTTCTTTTCTTTTGCGGGGAAGGGGGTGCGGTAGGGTGGGGGAGGCAGGTTCTCACTCTGCCGCCCAGGCTGGAGTGCAGTGACTTCATCTCAGTTCACTGCTACCTCAGCTTGCTGAACCTCCCAGGTTCAGGTGATTTTCCTGCCTCAGCCTGCCTAGTAGCTGGGATTACAGGTACCCACCACCAAGCCCAGCTAATTGTTGTATTTTTAGTAGAGATGAGGTTTCACCATGTTGGCCAGGCTGATCTCGAACTCCTGACCTCAGGTGATCCACCTGCCTCAGTTTCCCAAAGTGCTGGGATTACAGGCATGAGCCACCGCACCCAGCTTTAGTTTTTTACCTTAGACGTGCATTTTCTGATAATTGTTTATCTACTCATAGATGGCACCCTGTGCTGAAGAGCCTGCTCTAGATGGTCTAAGGCAGGAAAGATCAGATAGTAAATGTTGGGCTCTGTGGACCCATGAGATCCTTGTCAAAACTACCTGACACTGCCTGCCCTTGGAGCATGATAGCAGCTATAGACAAATGGGCATGCATGTATTCCAATAAAACTTTTCCTTATGGACCCTGAAGTTTGAATTTTACATGCTGTTCATGCTTCACGAATGTTTTTCATATGATTTTTTTTCTAATTTTTTAAAGATGTATAAATTATTTTGAATTCACAGACCTTACAAATAGAGGCTATGAGTTGGATTTGGCAAGTATAGCTATAGAATGAAAAGTAAAAGGGAGGCCTGCCTTTCTTAATTATATAGGTAGCTTTACAACTGGCACGTCAGAATCATTGTATTAATGATATATTGGATTTTGGTTTCAGGTGGCACATTTGGAACGAACAGGGCATTACTTAACTGTGAAAGATAACCAGGTGGTTCAGTTGCATCCCTCTACTGTTCTTGACCACAAACCTGAATGGGTGCTTTATAATGAGTTTGTTCTAACAACAAAGAATTACATCCGGACATGTACAGATATCAAGCCAGAATGGTAAGTACACCTTTTGTTCTAATAGTTTTTTGTTAATATTTTGCTCAAAGTGGAACTTGACTGTTGGTCATGACCAGAGTCATGGCCTTGCGTTCACTCGTTAAGGATACGTATTTCAGTGTGTAGGTATGAGGGAATTGACTGGATGTATTGTTAATCTTTCATACCCTTCCTTTGATAAGTGGACAGTGGAATTGTTGATAATTATGGACAGGATTTGAAGCCAAATGTAAAGTTACATTTGAAGAGCACAAAAAGTTTCTTTAGGGGCCCACATGGTGGCTCACGCCTGTAATCCCAGGACTTGGGGAGGCCAGGGTGGGAGGATCACTTGAAGCCAGGAGTTCAAGACCAGCCTGTACAATATAGCAAGACCCTATCTCTACAAAAATATGTATAGGTGTGTACAAAAATTAGCTGGGCATGGTAGTGCTGTACACCTATAGTTCCAGCTACTGGGGAGGCTGAGGCAGGAGGATTGCTTGAGCCCAGGAGTTTAAAGTTGCAGCGAGCTGTGATTATGCCATTGTATTCTAGGCTGGATGACAGAGTGAGACCCTGTCTCTTAAAAATATTTTTTAAGAAGTTTTTTAAAAAAAAATTTGAGTTTTTTTGGAGCCATTCTCTTGCTATTGTGATTATCTCAAGTCAATACTGTTTCTTGTTTGCAGAAGTCAGCTTTTTTTTTTAAACATTTTATTTGTCCCATTACAATTAGCTCTCAATTATTTATTATTTGTATATTGGTTTTTAGGAACTGTGCAGGCATAAAAATAATAGCTCTTTGTATTTTAACATACTAGCTTTTACAAAATGTAATCAGAACGGATTGTTTTATTTTAAGCAAAGTAAGCCCCACGTTTTTTATTTATTTTTTTTTAATGCCAGAATCTATTCTGTAACCTGTGATAGGAAATGTCAGCCAAGAGTAGTGGGACTGAAGGCACTTATTCTAGGTGCTGTCACCGCTTTATATTGTCCAGCTGCTTTCTTACACAGATTTGGGACTTTTGACAAATTGTGTAGGACATTACCATTTTATCTTAAATGCTTTGTTGAGAAAAAATTGCATAGCTAAACTTTATAAAAGATTTCAGTCAAGTGTATTTTGGGGATATGGAGTTATAGTTATTAAAACATTGAAAATGAGAAGATGCAAGCATTTGAATACCATGATGTTCTCTACACAGAACCTGTCTTATTAGTGTATCCTTGGAGAGGCAAGTTAAAATAGTGTGCCAGAGTAAAGAAATCAGTGCCTTTATATGTTATCTTTACAAAGTTAATGTATCCTGAGGGTTCTTTTTTTTAAGTTTATGGTAAGTCCAACATCAGAAAATTTACATCTCACTAAATAAAATACTTAACACGTTTCTAAAAGTACTATTTGTAAGGATTAGTTATTTGTATTTTTATGAGACTTGAATTCATAGATTGGCCTTGGTTCAGTATATTAATGAATAATGCCTATCCTGTTAACAACTCCAGAACTTTAATTAAATGTTAATTTGGTAATTTTCCCCCCTTCTAAACAGGTTGGTGAAAATTGCCCCTCAATATTATGACATGAGCAATTTCCCGCAGTGTGAAGCAAAGAGACAGTTGGACCGCATCATTGCCAAACTTCAATCCAAGGAATATTCACAGTACTGAATTCAGTGCTTAGAACTGAAGCTATTCAGAGGACAGCTTTAAAAGATGAATGAACTCAAAAGTTCAAGTTGTGCTCTTCACGTTGGTTCGATAATGGCCTTTATTTGAAAGCTTTTTAATTTTTCTTTACAGTAAATATTCCATTCTGATTTCATAAATTAAACATTTATGCCTCCCTTTTGTGTTGACACTGTAGCTCATACTGGAAAAGTCGATCAATGTTTTGCAGTTTATTGAAAGTAGTTCTATATATAACAATGTTATAAGCATTTCTTTAGAAATGGTTGAAAATGCTTCTAAAATGTGATTATCGACCATGGTATGCATGATCGTTGTAATTGTTGACATTCCTTTTAGAAGTTGTGAAATGTTACAACTTGTGCTTATGTAGACACAATCTTCTGTCTCAGTACAGAGGCACTGACTTCAATAAAGTCTATTTATACTAATTTTGGCCAAAGCCCTTTGGTATCTTTGTTCTGGTCTCTTAAGTATAGCTGTTTTTCTTTTCAAGTGCGGAGCTTTTTTATTATTATAATTATACTATTACTGCATATTTAGTGTCTTTCCACAAGGAATACTCCTTAGGAAAAGTAGCTGTTAAAGCAGTATTTCTAAGAGCATGGCTTAGTGCTTTGTTTATCAGGATGTGATCCATCTAAATGGGGTAAAGTGTGTTTAGTGATCATTTGAAATTGGACCCCAAAAGACAGAATAATGAAAGGAGAGTGCTCTGTCTTTCGTAGAGTTCCTTTCATAAGGCTCATAATTTATCATCTTAACTACATTTTT
The DNA here is from genome assembly GCA_963573385.1 of Cacajao melanocephalus. Classification (NCBI taxonomy): domain Eukaryota; kingdom Metazoa; phylum Chordata; class Mammalia; order Primates; family Pitheciidae; genus Cacajao; species Cacajao melanocephalus. The sequence continues at coordinate 41,652 of CAUYLG010007292.1, forward strand.
GTCAGGTTTTTTATTATACTTAGATAAGCATTTTTAGGACTCTAGCCTCTCAAACATGTTCATTAGTATCAGGTAAGAGGGAATCATATTTTAGATCTCGGTCAGTTTTACAAAATTATTAGTGATAGAAGTTTTATGCAGTATATGAAATAATTTGTATAGTGTGTTAAAATGTACATTTGACCTTCCATTTTCTATACAGACAGTAGACAAGTTGAAAACTTGTCCATTTTCATTTTGGAATGAAAATTGAGGTGTTTTATGTGGCCCATAAAAAGTTCTTTAATAAATCAATTATTTTCATGTGGAGACTAAATATTGTACTTATTAATGTCTGGACTTCCCTCTTCTTCCCCTTCTCCCTTTAAAAGATTTTGAATGTTAAAGGAAATGTATAGGTGTGTGTCTGGCATTTAAATATATTTGGTAACATTTTCTAGCATGTGATTTAGGGAGTTGGGCAAGTTAACTCTTTGAAACTACTAGTATACTTTTTAGTGTAGGTAGGTTTTACTGAATGATGCCTGGTGGCTTGAAAAAGGTAATGTGCCTTGTACAAGTGCCTCATTTTGTTCCCATGGAATAATTTACATGGTGGAATAATACTTCAGGTTACATTTAAATATTGGTTATTCATGCAACATTAAGCACTGGCAACATTGTCTGCCAGAATCTCTTAAAGTTATGTTGGAAAAGTCTAAGCACTTGGTCAGACTGTTCTCACTGAAAATGGCAGCTCATATCAGAGGAATATGCTGCCTGTTAATTGAAGCTGCAAGTGTAGTTTGTTGTGTATTTTTATAATCTGAGCATCCAATTTTAAGTAGGTCTCAGTGTGGTGTAATGTATTATTTAATCTTGGGCTGTGTAAGATGTGAAGTTGGACCATTAGGTTTTCTTACAGAGAAGCTGCTAAGAGTTTCAGATATCTAGAACACAGTTTGGTATTTGGCAGAGCTTCTAGGAATAATGGATGTGCATTGAGAGTGGCCACGTAGAAAGAGCAAGCTGAGCTTTGATCATGATGTCTATCTCCCACCATCTCCAGTTGTTCTAGGCTGGCTACATCTGACCAAAGCTGAAGATGCTTAGCATTGATGTTTTGACATAATTGTGGCTTTTAAAAATGGTCTTCCCTCAACCTCCTTATCTTACAGATTTGGCAGCTGAACCGCCGAAGTTGTTTCCTTTGTTCACATACAGTTATGACTATTAAATAATTTACTTGTGCTATAGAACCAGAAAACTAAATTTTTTAATTCTCTCCAATATTCTTTAGAAGTTTTTTGGAGATTACTTGAAGAGGTCATCTTCCGTATCTCAACTTGGAATAGGTGAACTGCTTGTTGTGAATATGGTATAAGGAAAGAAGGCCATCAACAGGTAGAACCATTGACCCTGCAAGTGTTCAGGAAATTAACACCACTTGTGAGAAGTGGGACAAGATAAAAGATGTCCTCCAATAAAACAATTTAGCCAGAATCCAAAAGCACTCTATACTCAAGTTTTTTACATGGCATATGACTTAGTTCTAGAATTTCAGGTTTATAAGGTACTCCCATACACTTAGACGTAATTTTAATGGCTATCTTCCTTAACCAGATACATTAAGTAAAATAATTCATTGCCTTTGAAGGGTGCCTACTAGCTCTTAGAAATGCTAAGCTAAAGCTCTTTCTGTGTAACTACTACCTGGTTCTAATTTTTCCTTCTACAACATAGTTAAATAAGGCAGTTTGTTCTGCTACTCAGTGGCCATTTAGATATTTGGAGTTACTGTCATCTTCCCTTATTCTTAATTTAGGCTGAATAACCTGTTTTTTTCCCCCTCAACATTCCTCTTTAACATGGTTTCCAGATATCCTGAACATTCCCGGTTATCCTCTGCCAAGTGTTCTCTGGATCGCAGTCAGTACTATGGTCTAAGCTGGACAGACCGCAGTTGAACTTGCTGTTTCCCAGAGGACCAGGCCTACCATCACTTCTGTTACTGCAACTTCAGATTACATTAACCTTTCAAACAACCACAGCATACTTTTGGTTCATATCAATCTTAGTATAAATTTAAGGTACCTAATTATTACTTGAGAATTTTAGTCTTTGTGGTTCAGGGCTGAGAAGAGACCTTCACAGATGCTAGGTCATGTTAATCTTTGGAGACTTCACCCCACATGTTCAAGTATATCCAGAGCTTATTAATGACATTTTTAAAAAATTAAAGGCAGGGCAGGAATATCTTAATTATAAATGTTTTCTAACAGTCTCAGAATTCTTGTAGTATGAAACCTACACATGTCAAATGCTGTTTTTATCAATGTTACATTTAAAAATGAAGTTGACATATTTAGTAAATACTTGTATATAAACATTAATTTGAATTTTGCAGTTTCTTTTAATACTAGAGAACGTGATGGGGTTGTTTTCTGGTTTTGGGCATTTTTAGTGGTCCCTAAAAAATGGGCTATAAGGATTTCTTAAATGATTAACAGCATTTCAAAGCAAGAGTCATGGTTCAGACACAGTTTTTAAAGTTCTGCTTTATTGAGGTATAATTAACATGAACTATACCTTTTTAGATCTATAGTTTGGTAAATTTGAAAAATGTTTACAGTTGTGTAATTGTCACCACAATCAGTACAGAATGTTTTTATCACCCCAGAAAGCTCCCCATGTCTCTGTAGCTAATACCCTTCCTCATATTTCAAGTGTTTGGCAACTTGGAATCATGCTATGTGTAGTGTTTTGTGTCTGGATTCTCTCATTTGGCATAATCCTTTCAAGAGTCATCTATTTGACGTATATCGGTGAGTTCTTTATTGCTGAGTAGTATACCATATTTACGCGTTTTCCAGTTGTTCAAAAGTCAGCTTTTTCTAGCTTTTGGCTGTTATGAAGTTATTTTGCATATAGATTTTTATGTGGGCTTGGATAGTTTTTTTCTATTAGGTAAATAACTAGGAATAAAGGTTGCTGGGTTGTGATAAATGTATGTTAACATTTTGTGAGAAACTACTAGTTTTTCAAAATGCTGTATCATTTTGCTCCTCCGCCATCAGCATATAGGTGTTTTGATTGCCCTGTATCCTTGCCAACATTTCACAGTTATTTATTTTATTTTAAACTTTAGTCGTTTTAGTAGGTGTATAGTTGTACCTTGTGGTTTCTGTTTGCATTTCTCTAATGACTAATCAGTAATGGTGTGGAATATCTTTTCATGTCCCTGTTTGCCATTTATATCTCTTAGATAAAGTGACTGGTCATAACTTCTGCCCTTTTTATAATCAGTTTGTTTTATTGTTGAGTTTAAGAGTTCTTTGTGCATATGGTATCTAACTTCTTTATGAGATGTGTTTTGCAAATGTTTCTCTAACCTGTTAGCTTGTACTGTCATTTCCATAAGAGTGTCTTTGAAGAGTAGAACTCTTTAAAATATTGATGCAGTCCAATATTTGGTTTTTGTTTCTTTTCTTAAATTGTTTAATGGTTTGTGCTTTTTGGTCAGGGCCAGTTTCGGTGGTATGCTAAGAGGACGGCAAAGAACAGTCTGGTTTGAATGGAGCATGATCTATTTAGATAAAGACAGAGGAGACTATTAATTTAGGATGGGGTTGAGTTGTGGAGAAACTTGAAGGTTAGGCTAGGTGTGCATCTGAGTTCACTATAGAGGACAGATTGCTGGAACAGGGTTCAGTGAAGTCATTTAGAAAAAATACTACACAATAACCCAGGTAATGAGATTGAAACAGAACAGAAGAATCAGAATGAGGTGAAGTGATGGTATAAAGCAAAAGAGTCATCAGAGATAGCTCGTGTAGGATATATAAGATGGATGGCTTGTGATGCTAGTCATGAATCTAGGCTGCAGATCAATTTGAGATCCTAGTTGCTGCTGAGAGAGAAAAAATGATAGAGATTACAAGCACAGAACCTCTAATGAGAGAGTGGGAGGGGTGAAGGAGCAGCCAGAAAGTAAAATAGTTTATTTAGATAGTATAGTTTCATACTGCAGAGAGGTATGTGGTGGATGGTAACTGTGAATCCTGAAAGCTATGGGAATTGGTAGTTTGGTCTTTAGCCAGCTTATGTAGGTTTAAAGTCGAGTATACAAGCAGGTAGTCAAAAGGGCCAGATGCAACCTGCCCTCATGTGATCCTCATGGAGTGTTTCAAAGAAATAGAGCACCTTTCTGAACAAATAGATCCATATAAAGTTTTTGAAATAATCATAAGTCTGGCAAGGGTGGGCCTACCTTAAGTTTCTCCTGACACACTGTAATCGGCTGCTTCATAGGCAGGCATGTATTCTTCAGTTGCCAGAATCCCTGGCATGCCTTCATTTAGTCTACCTGCCCATCTTATAGGCGTTGTTGGGTGAGAAAGGGTTTTGAAGTGGGAAAAGGTTGCAAAGACTACTTTTAACACAGTTTCATGGACAGTATTGAGACCAAGAGGAGAGAAACTTCAAGTTAAGAGACTACCTTGACATTTTAGGCAAAACCTGTACTTGTGTCACAAGAGAGACTGGGATAATGGCCACTGTTGAACTGGAGTTGAGGTCAAACTTAGCGATATTAGCCTTGAAAATAAAGAGAGATTTTCACAGACCAGGATGAAGATAGAAGGGAAAGTTAGAAGGGACTTCAACTCAAATTTAGCCTCTTATTTTGGCACAGAAGAATGTATCTGTTAATCTGTTAAGGCTTAAGAGAGGGAGTAATGTGTGTAACTATGAAAGTGGTTTGATTGTGAATAAGCAAGAGATCATCAGAGATGCCTTAGATCATGGACATGAGATCCTATGATTTCGATGATGAATTCATGCTAGCCTGAGAACTGAAGTGGAGCGCTACTCCTGGTTGATGATGGGTATAGCAGGGATGTAGAAAAGTGGTAAAGTCTTTGAGATCTTGTCCTTTAAAAGAATCATCAGGTGGGGCAAATGATTAAAGGTCATTACTTCGGGTTTAATGCATTCAGTACATTTAGATTTGCATGGCAATTATACCCATAAACTCATCAAGAACCAGTGGATTTTCTGTATGTCTTGTTCTGTGGTTTCCAGTTAGTAGCATTGGTGAACATATTCTATACAGTAATAAACATGAAGACTTTGCTGAGAGGCGTCTTCATTTTAGCTAATAGATCTGCAATTTATGTAAAGAATTGTAAGGCAGTTTAAAGTAGAAAATTTGGCTCAGCCAAATCTGAGGTAAAATTAAGGCATGCTATCAGTTTGAGGGAATGAGTTACTTAAAACCATGGAAATTAATTGGAATGATTACAGAGGTGTATGTTTTTTATTTTAGATTATGTTGAAAAGCACAGTTGCTAAAATGCTGGGAAATACTTCAACCGTGCCATTAGCACCATTGGCTTTAGCAGAGAACCTAGTATTGCTTTTTTGTTGTTGTTTTTGTATTGAGACAGGTTCTCACTTCGCTGCTTAGGCTGGAGTGCAGTGGCACGATCTTAGCTCACTGCAGCCTCTGCCTCCCAGGTTCAAGGAAGTCAGGTACTTCAGCCTCCTGAGTAGCTGGGATTACAGGCACCTACCACCACGCCCAGCTAATTTTTGTATTTTTAGTAGAGATAGGATTTTACCATGTTGGCCAAGCTGGTCTTGAACTCCTAACCTCAAGTGATCTGCCCTCCTCAGCCATTCGAAGTATAGGAATTACAGGCTTGAGGCACCACGCCCAGTTGGTATTGCGTTCTTAAAAAGGGAAATGCTTTTATTTTTAAGGAATGATGGATGAAACTTATGTAGTAGATTATAAAAGAAATGGTTAGAATTTCACCTCTGACTTGTGATAACGAGTATGTTATTTTAGACTATTTGTATTTTAGTGTACTGTCTCAGTTCTTACTACAAAAACATTGAAGACTGTTTTATAAGATACTTAAACATTTTTTTAAATTTTATATTTGGCTGTTTTATTTAGTCATCATTTCCCAAGATTAATTGTATTAATGAAATACAGCTTACAATTCATTTTCTTCTTATTTCCCTTTTTACACTTAAGGAGGGCTGAACTGATTACTTTTAAGATATTGTCTAAGTGTTATATGCCTGAGTCTGTGCTTTCCTTGCCTCTCCAGAAATATTTTAGTAACCTTAGAGAAACAGGTAGGATTTTCTACAAAAAATGCTGGCTGCTTTAGAGGTGTCTCCTTGAAGTGATGCGTAACGGTTCAGGGTCTACTCATATCAACTTTGGTAAAATTACATTGCTTGTCCAGGTAAGGAGAGTTTGTGAAATTCAAATTTCCCTGTTTTTGTTTTATTACCATAGAGAAATATAATAGTAGGTGTCTTTTGGTGTAGATAACTTTTAAACAGTGCAGGTGGCTCTTAGGCAGTTAAGTGTTGTGTTTTAAACAAGCAGCAGTAAGGCAAAATGATGGCAGTAGAGAAAATGATCGGCATGGTGGAAGAAAAGAGAAAGCAGTCGGTAACAACTTATATCATAATTTGTAGGAACTCTCAGAACTGAACCTTATAGTTAAATTGTAATCTCTGGGGTAGATTGTATTATTTCCTTATTTCAGAAGAACTGAGGCCCCAGGTCACACGGCTGTTTATCAGCAGAGCTGGCATTCCTTACTGTGCCTAGCTAAGTGCTCTCTCAACCTTGATGCTGTTTTTCCTGAGCTGGGTACCAGGGGAGCTTGGATATGTAAAGTTAGTTGATGTCCTTGATAGGTGCATGGTTCTGAGATTGTGATTTTCATCCGAAGTTTAGGAAGTTACACACCTGCTCCATTCTTGTTTAATGTTCACAAGAAAATAGACATGGAAGAGGACTTTCCTGCACTCGTGGTCTTCCTTTTCCTTAAGTAGTACCACAAGGGTCTGACAAGGAGATCTTATTTTACTGGTGGCTTGCTGCTTTATTTTAGGACAGGTTTTGAGTACAATCATTTCTTGGTATTGTTTTTAAAGTAGAGCAGTGATATGACTAGTCTGAAGTGAACATAGTCCAGAAGTCACGTGCTTGGTTTGGCAATGAGAAATATTTGCAAGGTAGACCACGCATTCTTAGTTCTGAGTATTTACGCTACACTGCTTTTTCCCATAACTCGGAGTCATCATTATGATAGATTGTCTTTTCCATCTCTGTCTTTGAAATCTGTATTTAAAGTTGTTTTCCTCTGCTAGGCTTTGAGTTTCTTAAGGGCTGGAGCCATACTATTATGTCCCTTGCACCTGGTCCTGGTGTGCATTATCATCCTTTCAGCAGATACTTTTATTTATTTATTGGAGGCGGAGTCTCACTCTGTCGCTCAAGCTGGAGTGCAGTGGCACCGTCTCAGCTCACTGCAACCTCCGCCTCTCAGGTTTGAGCAGTTCTCCTGCCTCAGCCTCCCAAGTAGCTGGGACTACAGGCGCCTCTCACCACGCCTGGCTAATTTTTTGTATTTTTAGTAGAGATAAGTTTTCACCATGTTGACCAGGCTTGTCTCGCACTCCTGAATTCAAGTGATCTGCCCACTCTGCCTCCCAAAGTGCTGGATTACAGGTGTGAGCCATTGTGCCCGGCCAAGTTTCATTCTTTAAATGGACTTTGAAACATTTACTCTGACTCTTGGGATTTCTAGTTGACGTTAACCTGCAGAAGGATTCCCCCTGTAAATGTGCATACTGCTGTGAATATGACTGGAGGTTGTAACTTACCTGAATGTTTCCCTTTCCTGATTACATGCCAGGTAATACTGGAAGGGAAGTGTCCAGAAAGGGTGTATTGGATGCGTTGAAAAGAATCACAACATTTTCATGAATAAACCTCCTTCCTCCTTTTATTTATGAATGGACATTGTCTGTGACAAGGTTTGTAAGTGCTAAAATCTGCTGAATCAGTATCTGATTACAAATAAATGATCAAAGCATTTGTCTACAAGGGAAACTCAGGACATTGTGTACTTTCTAAGGATTCTGTTTCAGTTTCCACGGGAAGATTTTGAACTATTTGACATGTAACAGTTATTTTTCTCCTATAACATCTTTTTTCCCTAGTCTCGGAAGAGAGAAAAATCAGAAAATAATATTTAAATGGTATAGGGTAACTAGCTTGTTATTTTCATATTAAAAAGTAATCACTGATAGCTTTTCTATAGTTATGAGATCTAGGCAATCATTTTTAAAAATCCTTTTCATTGTATAAAGTGTATTAGCTGTCTTTTGCCAAATTTTATCTAGTAGTAATTATGAACAGTACCGGTCTTATTTTCATATTGTTATTGAATTACATCTGAACAATATAAAGACCTCTTAGCAGTGATCTAAAAATTTTCTGTTCTCACTGGGTTACCTACAGAATTTCTAGGCCTATTAGATTTATTTTTGTAGTTAGCATTTAAAGTTTTGCTCTGTATTAAAAAATAGAAAACTTAGAAAAACAGATGGTGGCAGTTCATCACTTCTTTATTTCCAAGTCATTATCTAGTTTCTGAATGTGGCATTGCAACTCTGATTTTTTACTGTTCATGCTCTAAAGCATTTGAGATAAGCCCTTAGTGTTGAGGAAATCCTAAATCCTACTGCTGGGGGGTTAAAAGAAATACAGTGACAGGCTATGAAATAGTGTTGTCATAACTTATCAGTGGCTGGTAAATAGGGTAGTTGCCTTCTGACACCATTTTGAGTGAAGGGAGTTTAATTGCGTTTCCTCTGTTTAGATAAGCATTTGGAATCCATAGTTAAATGTGTGAATGCTGTGGTTAAAGTATTTCCATTATATGAGATTTGATTTCTTAAGTGATTTTTTTACTCAGGTTCCATTCTACATCAAAAGTTATTTGGAAAATGTCTTTCACTGTGTGTGTACATGGAGAACCGTAACCTATAATTGTATGTAAATCTCGCGATTGTGAAAACCAAGAAACCTGCAGACACATATTAACAGTTGGTGACTTATAGCCAATTGTTGGTTTATTTACCTACCCCTGCCCCTCAAATCTTGTTATAACAATTAAACTGTTCATATTAAGACTTTCTAATTTTTTAGTTGTGTTATTTCTACTTGAAAAAGACTCTTTCCCAATTAAGATGCTAGTTGTCTGGGCATAACACATTCGTGCTTCCAACCTCATTGCTGCTTGCAGCATAAACAATACACACTTAAACTCCTAAGCATTTACCAGGATACTCATAGACGAAGGTTGCAGCTACTTGAGTTAATTTTTGCATGCTTTGTCAATTCAGGTTTTCTACTAGGTTGAAAATCCACTTTGGTTTGCAGTGGTGATGGGTTTTATCCTCTGATGATTCAACCTTTTCAATTTTTGAAAGAGGGGAGTTTTAACCTTAGCAGTCATGTAGCACTTTAAATTCAAAACAAAAATCTGACTCTGAGTCTTAAAATGATACTGTGTGTTTTGTTTTTGTGGAATGGGAGGGCCAAATGGGTAGTTTCTTTTGCAATTGGAATAACTGTCATAAAATCAGAGAAAGTGCTGGAAGAGACCCCAGAAGTCATTGATTTCAAATCCTCATACTCAAAGAAAACCAAAGCACAGAGGTAACCAAGTTCTGTTCAAGGGCATTCAGTTTGTTATTTTGTCTCATCCTAAGTGAGAACATTTCCTCTCTGTAGGGTGTATCATGAGAGCATTTCCTCTCACCTGTGGTTTTTTGGGACAGAGTCTTGCTCTGTCGCCCAGGCGGGAGTGCAGTGGTGCAATCTTGGCTCACTGCAACCTTTGCCTCCCGGGTTTGAGCAGTTCTCCTGCCTCAGCCTTTCGAGTCGCTGGGACTACAGACACTCAACCATGCTGGCTAATTTTTGTACTTTTAGTAGAGACACGGTTTTATCACATTGACCAGGCTGGTCTCAAACTCCTGACCTCAGGTGATCTGTCCGCCTCAGCTTCCCAAAGTGCTGGAATTACAAGCATGAGCCACTGCGCCTGGCTGTACCTGTGGTGGTTTTATAATCCCATTTGGTTTCTTGCTTTCCCCAAATAAAAACTTTTTGAACTGTGCCAGTGGCATTAAAATATGGAGGATATAAAACTTAGGACAGTTATCAAAAGAACATTTTCCCCCATTATTTTAGTGATATAACTGTGGAGGACATTTTAAGCCTTTGCTAATTTTAAGCTATTTTTTTGCCCTTATTTCATTAACCTCTGATAAGGCTCTGAAATCCTGGTCCTTTACAACTAAAGATGTTTATTTCTTTTTCATTAAATTGGCAGGTAATGCATAGCCGTAACTTGACTTTCTTAAGGAGAAAGCTGTTGCTCTCTGGGAGAAAAACACATTGCTGCTTTTGATTTGCCCCTTCCGTGTTTTTGTACACTTAGCACTTAATATGCACCAAGTTTATCAGCTCTTCACAATACCACAACCAAGGCAAATCAGGTGCCGTAAGGTTATGTAACCTGCCCAAGGTCTAGGACTGGTAAGAACTGTGTTCCAAACCCTGGGCAGAGGGATGAGAAAGGTCCACGGAGCGCATTAACGATCTGCAGAGCTGGTTATTTTCCTTAGTATACCTTACACCACTTGCAGCCGGTGCAGAGAACTTCATTGTCTTATCCCTGTGCCCCTTTAAAGGCCCAGACTTTATGTAGAAATCTCAGTTCTACAGCATTTCACTCATTCCTCCTCTCCCTGTCTCCAGTGTCAAAGCATACCCAGTTACATCACTCTTACTGTTTAAATTTTTCTAGTTTCTTCCTCCCATCCCAGAGGCTTCTCCTATTTTCTAATAAACTCAGCTTTGCATTTCAAAATATTTATTTCTGGCCAGGCTCGGTGGCTCACGCCTGTAATCCCAGCACTTTGGGAGGCCGAGGCAGGCGGATCATGAAGTCAAGAGATCGAGACCATCCTGGCCAACATGGTGAAGCCCCGTCTCTACTAAAAAATTCAAAAATTAGCTGGGCGTGGTGGCGTTTGCCTGTAGTCCCAGCTACTTAGGGAGGCTGAGGCAGGAGAACTGCTGGAACCCAGGAGGCGGAGATTGCAGTGAGCAGAGATTGCGCCACTGTTCACCAGCCTGGAGCCTGGCGACTGAAAAAGACTGTCTCAAAAAAAAAAAAAAATAAAAATATATATATATATATATATATATATATTTCCTAAGCATATTTATTATATGCATTTCTAGGTGTTTTGTTGCAGGGATGCTTCCAGATTATCTGTCTTCAGAAATGCTAGATGTAGAAGTTGACTAGTCCCTTTAAATCTTTAAATCAAGGAAGGACTGAGGTCAGTATCACTGTGGCTGCCTAATGAATTATTTGTACAGATGTAGAAAAGATAAATATTTATTGGTGAGTGAAAGTTTAGGAAGCTTCTTCAGACATATTGACATACTTAAGCCAGCTGATTTTCTGTCCTTTAGCAAATCTCACCTGCATTCTCTTGGCATAATTAAGTGAGGTTGATAAACCATCTCTTTATTTTCTTTCCCCCAAAGCCTGACACCCAGTGGTCAAGCTTTGAAACCAAAACCTTCCTGAGGGGATGAACAGAAAAGTGAAGATTATTTCCTAGCCTCCTGCCTCGCACTTCCATCTTCATTGTGGACTAGGTAGCTGAAATACTGAGCTGGATGGGGAGAGCCACACAGTTCTTGAGCTGCAGCTAAGCTGTTCCTTTGCAGGAGACTTGCCTTAAAGAGATGGGGATTTTGAGCCATTTCCTTGCTCAATGTCCTTGTTGACTGCTGAGACTGTTCATTTCCTCATCTTTTAGAGAATGATGAAGTAATGGATCAGTTCTCATCCAGGGGCAGACTCTAAACTCAGTCCTTAAGGCAGAAATCATGATAGAGTCCAAATTGAGTCTCCCTAAGAAGGTATTGTGATAGAGAAGCATGCTGGATTCCTTTGCAGGGGGAAAATGCCCTTTCCCTCAACATCAAAAGATGACAACTTTTGAGCTGAGAATCTTAGTTGGCTTTCATTCAGAGGCTGTGTACAAAAAAAGAAATATCTTTATCAAAACCCGAATCCCACTCATAGATGACACACACATGGAGAGGTGGACAAGTCTTGAGCAGATAGCAGACTCGTACCTCTCAGCTCATGCACTCCAGGCACTTTCACTCACTAGCGGGCAGAGTTGCCTGAACTGTTTATATTGGGTTTTCTCTGTTTTTGTGGTGTTTGCTGATGGCTTATAATTAAAGGATCCCATTTAATGATTAATTACCATCTTGGAATTGTGAGGATTAAGTTGGGTAATCATTGTGACAGATGCTTTGTAAACTAAGATCCCTGTGGTAGTCATTAATGCTGTTCTCCAAATATTTCTAATTTCAGGCATGTGGTAGGTTTGCACTGCTCCTCTTGAAGTTTGATATGGCCAGGTGAGACTTGCTTAGGTCAACAGAGTTGAGCAGAAGTGATGGGGTCACATCTGGGTGGCAGTTGTCCAAGCGCAGTCAATGTCGGTCCACCATGCTCCCTCTCCCCCTGCCATAGCAACGTTCCAGCGTGAGGCACCGTAGAGCAGAGCTCCCAAAAGACCCAAGATGAGCAAGAAGTCAATTGATGTAGGAGCCACTGAGCTTTGGGGGCTGTTTGTTACTACTGTGTAACTTAGCCTATCCCGTCTGATGGGCAGCATGTACAGGTCTCATGCGGTTTTGTGCCATTTGACCTAACCCCAGTGAATGGGCAAGGAAATAAGGATAAGACCTTCTATTAGAAGGCTGAGAGGATACAACGAGGCTTATGGTGAAGGTACAGTTGTGAATTGTATTTAAAATGAAATCTGTTTACCTCTTAAGAGAATGGCACCAAGATCCTTTAAGGGCATATCTGAGTCAAGCCCCATTTCCATGAACCGAATATGAGCATGAATAGAAAAATGGAGAGCTGATATTTAGTGAGCCGCTTTCCTGGCATTGTGCTTAGACCTATTGGCACAATGAGCTCATTCAATTCTAGGGCAACCCTAGGAAGAACCCAGGGGGTTATTCCTATTGCGTAACATACGAAGGAAGGCTAAGAGATATTAACTGACCCAGGTCACACAGGCCATAAGCAGATGAGTATAGACCACAAAATGGTACTTCGGTATACAGTGCCAGTTTCTGCTTAAACCTAGACATTTAGAGGAATACCTACTGGCAGAAGTTTAGTTCCCCAATTTAAGGATTAATTAATCTTTTTATGGGTTTAAGAGGGAAGCTGCAGACCACTCCATTTACCTTGACCTTGCAAGAAGTCACCCTGATGTAAACCTCAGCTAACAAAGCCCTCAGCCATTTGGAGGTTAACTTACTCCTGTTTGGGTGGGAGTGCTGGCTGGACTCTGTTTTACCAGAGCTCTTTATTGTGTGATTGATTTTTCCTGATTTATATCTTCTCTAAAAACAGAAGGAAAAAAACCCAGCTTTCTAAAGTGATGTGCATTATTAGAATGTTACACCTTTCAAATTCAGATTTTTTTTTTAATTGCAAAGCCAAATATATTCATTTGCATTTATTATAAATTAATATAAAGCTGAGCGCTAGCAACAGTTAATTGCTTAAGAATATCTGCCACACATTATGAAGCCATCTTAGTTTATTATACAGCTGTATTAATTCACCTTTGTGCATTTCTCTGCATGGACATGAGAGAGGAACCGCTAGTTTTCAGAGCACTGCTTTGTAACACAGTTAAAACAGTGGTTCCTAACTAGGCCTCCACCTCAGATTAGTTAAATCAAGTTTGAGGCCCAAGCGTGAGCAATTTTTTCATGGGTCCCCATTTGCTTTTAATACAAATCCAGGGTTGAGAACCATTGAGTTAAAATGGGCTCTGGTATCAGGGTGTGATTCAAATCCTGGGTCCACTGAGGAAACTACTTAATCCTTTTTCAGTTTTGTCATCTGTAAAATGGGGATAGCTATCTATTTCCTATGTTTGTATTAAGTATAAAATTGTGTAATGTATGCAAAACAGCATAGTCCTCGGCTTAGTTCAAGTATTCAGTAAATTGTTAAAAGGTCTGGGCTGGGTACGGTGGCTCACACCTGTAATCGCAGTACTTTGGGAGGCTGAGGTGGGCGGATCTGCTGAGATCAGGAGTTTAAGATCAGCCTGGCCAACATGGGAAACCCCGTCTCTACAAAAATACAAAAATTAGGCAAGCATGATGGCGGGTGCCTGTAATCCTGGCTACTCGAGAGGCTGAGGCGGGAGAATTGCTTGAACCCAGGAGGCAGAGGTTGCAGTGAGCCAAGATTGTACCATTGCACTCCAGCCTGGGTAACAGAAACCCTGTCTCAAAAAAAGAAAGAAAAAAAGATCTGTTTTGAAATGAGTGGGAAGTATATATCATCATATAGGGAGCCGGAAAGGATGTCTCCATTTGCAGTGAAGCAAACCCAACCTTCACAAGGTTTGAGAAGAGACCTGCCCAAGTTGTCATAGGCAGACCTACGATCCTGTTTTCTCCTCCAAACCTAACCTCATCATCATTCCTTGCTGCCTCCCCATTTCAATTTCAGCTTCTTAGCTACATCAGACAGCATTCCCTCAAATAAGCCAACAGAAATGAGCTGGGCGTCTTTACCAAGGGAATGTAAACACAGAGCTGCCTAAGCGCCCACACTGTGATGCCTCCAGCTGCATCCAATCTGCATTTCCTTTCTAGGAATACTGTGCTGGATGACAGGGCTCAGGGCTTGCAGAGGTGAAGGGGCTTTTCTAGGAAATGGTTGTTTGGGCTCAGGGAGGCATTATGATGCAGTAGTGAAAGGGTAGGACAATTGGAGTCAAGCAGTTTTTGGTTCAGGGCCTGGCTCCACACTCCCAGCTGAGTCACATCTCTGAGTCAGTTTCTACCTCTGCTCACTGGCGATGGTAATACCTGTCATTTAGGGTTGTGAGTAGGACTGACTACGGATTCTGCCACTTCCCAGTTGGGTGACCTGGGGATAATTAATCTTTGGTTCCTCCTGTTACCACATTTGGTACCTCAATATGATTATCTGTAAGGTGGGATAATAGTAATACCTATCTCATAGGGTACTTTGATGATTAAATAAGATTATGTCTGTGAGATGTTAGGCGTATGCTTGGTACGGGCTCAACACCTAAGCCATGGCAGCTACTCTTGCTGTATCCTGTTACAGGAAATCACCCACTCTTCCATCCCTCTATCAGATGTGACGAGGTGACATTACCCTCGTGAAGCCTGCTTCCTCTTCTGAGGGCTGACGGGCAGTGGCCACAAAGGCCCATTCCACGCTTACCTTCATGAAAAACCCATTCCCATCTCCCCTTGGTGGCTCCTCTGTGGCATTTCCAAGCTTGCCCCAGTTTGCTTCCCATTTGTGGATCCTCTTGCTCTGAGGTTTCCCTTGTCTTTGTTTTGCCTTCTGGTTACTTCCTTACCATTAGTTTCACCATAGAAAGTGAGCAAGGAAATAAAGGATAAGACATCCTATTAAAAGGCTGGGAGCAGACATTTGCAAAACCATTGCTATCTCCTTGTTACCCTGATAATAAGAAACCTTTGCATTTGAAAGGCCGATTCTAATTCACAAGGCGCTTGCAGGTATATAATCTCTGAGATGGACGTTACCCTGCTTTTGCAATTGTGAAGACTGAAGATCAAGCAGGAAAAGTCCCTTCCCAAGGTTCTACTAGTTATTGAAACTCAGCCTAAATTTTCTTACCATCTTTTTTTCAAAGCTCGGGTGCAGAGGGCTGAGTGAATCCTATGTACCCTTTAGCATATGGCACGTTATCATCACTTGTTCACATAACACTCCTCTGACAATACATCCACAAATGGGCACGGCCATGTTCTGATACAATGTTACAAAAACAGGCTAAGGATGCTTTCACCTGAGAGCCAGTTTGCTGATCTCTGCTTTCAGGTAACTGTTCTGTGTTTCATGTGAATTTTCTTGTTTATATATGTCCTTCAATGAATCTTTTGTTTTGTGGGGCTATATTTTGAATTTACAGTTTTGACATCGTTTTGTTTCTTTTTGTTTCTTTTTCTCTCAGCTTGATGCCTGAAGGTCCATTCTTGCTATGGGGACATCTGATCGGTTGCTTCCGGTTATTCCATACTGTTTGTGGGAACAACCCCCACATCTTCCTCACCCACCCTCCTAGTGACTGACCCATAGTAAACGAAGGTGCAGTGAACCATTCTTGCACATTTTCCCTGTGAGACTCTGTGCTATATGCCAGATCATGGAATGGGCTTATTCAAGCAAGTAGGGCCGTATTGCTCTTCACCAGGCCTGTCCAGTGTACGCATCCACCTACATCTCTGCCAGCAATTGGTATTATTCCACTTGCTTGTTTTTGCCAAGTTAGTATCTGTTTAATTTGCATCTCTCTTGGTAACTAGTGACTTGGAACATGTCTTCATGTGCATATACATTTTCTAATTCAAAAGCCAGGTTCCTTCCCTTAACCCTCCTTCGATTCTTCCCAAAAGTCTTCAGGTTTTTTATGAGATTTTTCAAACATAAACAAATGTGTAGATGTTTTGTAGTGCACTCCCACGTATCCACCCCCTGCATCAACAGTTAACATTTTGCCAACCTTGTGTATGTATTGTCAGAGGAACCTTGTTTCAGCGATTCTCCCTTGTTCCAGCTGTAACCGGAACGTTTTAAAGCCAATTCCAGACCGCATGCTATCTCACTCATAAGTCAGTTTGCAGCTCTGCCTAATCAGGATTTTTTTTTTTTTTAAGAAAACATCACTTATGCCGTTATGCCAACTAACAAAATCAACAATTCTGCAATATCCGTATTCAGGTTTTCTCAGTTGTCTGAATCTCGTCGATTATTTCCTTATGCTGTCACTTAGCTTGTTCCTCTGCCTCATGCCTGGCTTCTGACCTGGTGACAGAGTCATTTGAGGGCACCTGTGAATCCTAATTCACCATCTGAGGTCAGCAGAGCTGGGAATGAGCTGGGCAATTCTCTGGATTCACTCCTTGCCTTTGGAGCGTGACTGTTGAAACGTTCCTGGGCTCCGGGGTTAAAAAAAGCAATAGCCCCCACTCTTGGGTGTCTCTTCTCCATTCCCCTTATTGGCCCCAAACTCCCCAGGCTGAGACTCGGTGGGTTTTGGGGACAGAGAAATCCTGGCCCTTGGCTCCATGCAGATGCCCCCAGTAATTGGTGACCCATTGCACCCTCTGTGCACCTAACACTTCAGCCTCGCTGCCTGGGGCACTTCCTGGTTTTCCTGCAGTGGGCAGGCTGGAAGAGTTAATGACACCAGGAGTAGCCTTGAGTCAGTGGTGGGGTAAGGTTATGTAGCCTCCTCCTTATCAGGTCGGGATGATTCTCAGGCATGGTCCTCACAGTGTCCTCCAGCAGGATAGAGCTCCAGTTGCCCTCCCAGGAACAGGCTTGATAAAGCCCCTTTTATTTTCTTATTTTTATTTTTATTATATTTTAAGTTCTGGGGTACATGTGCAGATCGTGCAGGTTTGTTACATAGGTATACACATGCCATGGTGGTTTGCTACATCCATCCCCCCATCATCTACATTAGGTATTTCTCCTAATGCTATCCCCCCAACCCCCCCACCGCCTGCTATCCCTCCCCTAGTCCCCACACCCCACAGCAGGCTCCGGTGTGTGATGTTCCCCTCCCTGTGTCCATGTGTTCTTATTGTTCAACACCCACTTATGAGTGAGAACATGTGGTGTTTGGTTTTCCGTTCTTGTGTCAATTTGATAAGAATGATGGTTTCCAGATTCATCCATGTCCTGCAAAGAACATGAACTCATTCCTTTTTGTGTCTGCGTAGTATTCCATGGTGTATAGGTGCCAATTTTCTTTATCCAGTCTATCATTGATGGGCATTTGGGTTGGTTCCAAGTCTTTGCTATTGTAAACAGTGCCACAATGAACATACGTGTGCATGTGTCTTTATAGTAGAACAATTTATAATCCTTTGGGTATATACCCAATAATGGGATTGCTGGGTCAAATGGAATTTCTATTTCTAGGTCCTTGAGGAATCGCCACATCATCTTCCACAATGGTTGAACTAATTTACACTCCCACCAACAGTGTAAAAGTGTTCTATTTCTCCACATCCTCTCCAGCATCTGTTGTCTCCTGATTTTTTAATGATCGCCATTCTAACTGGCATGAGGTGGTATCTCAATGTGGTTTTGATTTGCATTTCTCTAATAATCAGTGATGATGAGCTTTTTAAATATATTTTTTTGGCTGCATAAATGTCTTCTTTTGAAAAGTGTCCGTTCATATCCTTCACTTTTTGATGGTGTTGTTTGTTTTTTTCTTGTAAATTTGTTTGTTTTTTGTAGATTCTGGATATTAGCCCTTTGTCAGATGGGTAGGTTGCAAGAATTTTTTCCCATTCTGTTGGTTGCCAGTTCACTCTAATGATAGTTTCTTTTGCTGTGCAGAAGTTCTTTAGTTTAATTAGATCTCATTTGTCTATTTTGGCTTTTGTTGCTATTGCTTTTGGTGTTTTAGTCATAAAGTCCTTGCCTATGTCTATCTCCTGAATGGTCTTGCCTAGGTTTCCTTCTAGGATTTTTAAGATGTTAGGTCTTATGTTTAAATCTTTAATCCATCTGGAGTTAATTTTTGTGTAATGTATAAGGAAGGGGTCCAGTTTCAGCTTTCTGCATATGGCTAGCCAGTTTTCCCAACACCATTGATTAAATAGGGAATCCTTTCCCCATTGCTTGTTTTTGTCAGGTTTGTCAAAGAGCATATGGTTGTAGATGTGTGGTAATACTTCTGAGGCCTCTCTTCTGTTCCATTGGTTTATATCTCTATTTTGTTACCAGTACCATGCTGTTTTGGTTACTGTAGTCTTGTAGCATAGTTTGAAGTCAGGTAGCATGATGACTTCAGCTTTTATCTTTTTGGTTAGAATTGACTTGGCTATGCAGGCTCTCTTTTGGTTTCATATGAAGTTTAAAGTGGGTTTTTCCAGTTCTGTGAAGAGGGTCATAAGTA
>CAUYLG010007293.1:0-37073 GCA_963573385.1 Cacajao melanocephalus
GGGAGAGATAGCATGGGGAGAAATGCCAGATATAGGTGAAGGGGAGGAAAGCAGCAAATCACACTGCCACGTGTGTACCTATGCAACAATCTTGCATGTTCTTCACATGTACCCCAAAACCTAAAATGCAATAAAAAAAAGGAATAGCAAGGAAAGCTATTACAAAGAACAATAAAGGGGTGAGGGTATGAGCACCACCATACACTAAATGAGAAAAAAAAATTGCCAAAACAATGCTAAAAACTTAATTTTAAAAATCCAAGAACTTGAACTATCTGACTTCAGAATTCAACATAAAGCCTCAGTAATCACCGCAACTCATTTTTGGATTGAATATAGACATATAAATAAATGGAACAAAATACAGAATCCAGAAACAAACCTGCATATATATGAACTATTAATTTTCAACAAAAGTGCAAAGCAATTTGATGAGAAAAGGATAATGTTTTCAATAAGTGGTTCTGGAAGAATGACTGACCATATGTGAAAAAAAATACCTCAACACTTACCTCACCAAAGACAAAACTAATTCAAAATGGATCGCAGACCTATTAAATTTTAGAGCTAATGCTTTAGCTCCTAGAAGAAAACACAGGAGAAAGTCTTAGTGATGTTGGGTCTGGCAAAGATTTTTTAAGTAGGGCACAAAACTATAAAAGAAAAATGAACTGGACTTCATCAACACTAAAACATTTTGCTTCTCAAAATACACTATTACAAAAATGAAAAGGGGTTCTTGGACCAGATGGCCAACTAGACACAGCCAGGAAACAGCTGTCTCACCAAGGAAAAAATAAAATATGGAGTAAACCATCACACTTTGCACAGATCTTTTAAGAGAAAACACTGAAAGTTGACAAAAAGCACCACAGACACCCAGTTTGAAGAAAGAGGAAGCTGGGAAGCCTACATAGAGTCCCTGAGTGACAGGACCAGCTCCTAGTTCTGCACAGGTCCTGAAAAAGGGGTTAGTTAAGGAATTCTGGGGACCTCTGGAGGCCTAGCTACAAGGATTCTGGAATCCTAGCTATAAGAAATCCCATGACCTCCAAAGATGCTTGAATTGGCAAGGAAAACTGCCCTGCTAAAGGATCCTCTGCATTTGACCTATTGCATCAACATCAACAGAACACCCATAGATATACCCCACAACTTGTTCTGACTCTGCCAGGCACAGAGGACCAGGAGGTCCTCAAAGAATTGCAAGTCTCCTGGTGATCTAACCTTCAGCTCAGGCTTCCCCCAAAAAAGAAGGAGGTGCAGCCCACTAGGGATCCCCTTGGGACTAAGGAAATGTAGGCCCTGGAATAGTGATGAGAGGGGGCTCCCTCAAGGTGCCAGAATGGATTTGGTGAGGGAGTCATCACTTGCATCCGCCCCCTTATTTTCTCCTCCCCAGAACCCTGCTGTTAACAGAATGAAATACAAGAGACATGCATGGCTGAGTAAGATCCTATCTGCCAGCCCTTACTCTTAAGCACCATCCACTAGAATGCAGCCTAGGTAACACTACCAAAACATAAATAAATTCCATCAGTATACACCACCAGTGAAACCCAATGCAACAAAACTAGTCACTACGAAGGAACACATACAGAGTCTTGGCCTTCTGAAAGCACTTAAGATAGAAGACCAATTAACTATACACAGTCAAACCCTCAAGTAAAAAAATACAAAAACAAAAAGATCCATTCAAATGACATCAACTTCAAAAAAAAAAAAGAAGAAGAAGAAACACCAGCCCTCTCAGGTGAGAAGAAATCAGTGTAATAACTCTCATAATTCAAAAAGTCAGAGTGTTTCCTTATGTCCAAAAGATCACACTACCTCCCCAGCAAATACATCCTAACTAGATTAAAATGTGGAAATGACAGACATACAATTCAGAATCTGGATAGCAAAGAAGCTCAATAAGATTCAAGAAAAAGTTGAAACCCAATCCAAGGAAGCCACTAAAATGATCTAAGAGTTGAAAGATGACATAGTCATTTTAAGAAAGAACCAAACTAAACTTCTAGAATTGAAATTTTACTATAGAAATTTCAAAATACAGTTGGAAGCTTTAATAACAGACTAGACCAAACTGAGGAAAGCATTTCAAAGCTTAGTCAGACAAAAATAAAGAAAAGATTTTAATAAACAAAGCCTCAAAGAAATATGGGATTTTGTAGAGACCAAACCTATGATTCACTGGCCTTCTTGAGAGAAAAGAGAGCAAGAAACTTGGAAACATATTTAAGCACCTAGTCCAGGAAAATTTCTCAAGTCTCACTAGAGAGGTCAACATGCAAACTCAAGAAACCTGGAGAACCTCTGTGAAACACTAAACAAAAAGATCATTCTGAAGACACATTGTAATCAGACTTTCCTAGGTCAATGAAGAAGGAAAAATCAAAAAGGTAGGTAGAAAAAAGGGTCAGATTACTTCAAAAGGCAACCCCAGGAGACTAACAGCAGACTTCTCAGCAGGTTTCTACTTTTCAAGCAAGAAAAGATTGGGAGCCTATTTTCAGTATCCCTAAAAAAAAATGAAATTCCAACCAAGAATTTCAAATCCTCCCAAACTAAGCTTCATAAGTAAAGGAGAAATAAAATATTTTCTAGATAAGCAAACACTAAGGGAATTTTTTACCACTAGCCTGGCTATAAATAAGACCTTTAAGGGAGTCCTAAATGTGGAAAATAAAAAACAATACCTGCTACCATAAAAATATATGTAAGTACAGAGCCCACAGACCCTATAAAGAAACAACACAATCGAGAATACAGAGCAACAAGCTAATAACATCATGACAGGATCAAAACATCACATATCAATATTGACCTTGAATGTAAATGATATCGATACCCCACCTAAAAGGTTTAGAGAGCAAGTAGAATTAAAACAAAAACAAAACAAGACCCAACTGTCTTCTATCTTCAAGAAACAAACTGTCTTCTCTCTTCAAGGAACAGCCATAGGTTCAAAGTAAAGGGATGGAGAAGCGTCTATGTATTAGTCTGCTCTCACATTGCTATAAAGAAATACCTGAGACTGGGTAATTTATAAATAAAAGAGATTTAATTGGCTTACAGTTCTACAGGCTGCACAGGAAGCATAGCAGCTTCTGCTTCTGGGGAGGTCTCAGGGAGCTTCCAATCATGGCAGAAGGCAAATGGGGAGCAGGCATCTTATATGGCAGGAGCAAGAGCAGAGAGAGGGAGGTGCTACGCACTTTTAAACAATCAGATCTCATGAGAACGCTCTCACTATTGCAAAGACAGTGCTAAGTGAATGCATTAGGGGTTGCAATTCGACATGAAATTTGGAAAGAAACACATATCCAAAATATATCAGTCTACCACACAAATGGAAAACAAAAAAGAGCAGTGATTGATATTCTTTTATAAAACAGACTTTAAACCATCTAAGTTAAAAAAAGAACAAAGAAGTGATTACATAATGATAAAGATATAGATTCAACAAGAAGACTTAACTATCTAAAAAATCCATGCACCCAACATCAGAGCACCCAGATTCATAGCACAACTACCCATAAACCTAAAAACGACTTAGATAGTCACATAATAATAAAGGAGGACCACTGACAGCATTAGACAGAGTTAGAACTCTAACAGAGAAATTCTGGACTTAAATTTGACACTTGACCAACTGAATCTAATAAATATCTACAGAATACTCCACTCATCAACCACAGAATATACATTCTTCTCATCTGCACACAGAACATACTGCAAGATTGATCACATGCTCAGCCGTAAAGCAAGTCTCAGCTTTAAAAAATGAAATCATGCCAACCATACTCTTGGACCACAATGCAATAAAAACAAATCAATACTAATTAAATATCTTAAAACCACACAATTACATTAAAATTAGACAACTTGTTCCTAGATGACTTTTGGGTAACAACAAAATCAAGGCAAAAAAATAGAAAATTATTTGAAATTAATGAAAACAGAGATACAACATACCAAAATCTCTGGGATACAGCAAAAGCATTATTAAGAGGAACATTTGAATGCAACATGCCTACATCAAAAAGTTAGAAAGATCTAAAATTAACAATCTAACATTGCACCTACAAGAACTAGAAAAAAACAAGAACTAACTCAAAGCTAACAGAAAAATATAAACAACAAAATCAGAGCAAAACTGAATGAAAATGAAAAGTGAAAATCCACAAAAAGCATCAGCGAAACCAAAAGTTGGTCTTTGAAACAGTAAACAAGATCCATACACTGCTAGTTAGATTAACAAAGAAAAAAGAAAGAAGATCCAACAAGCACAATAAAAAATGACAAAGGTGACATTACAAACAATCTCACAGAAATGCAAAAGATCCTCAGAAACTATTATGAACACCCTCTGTACACACAAACTAGAAAATCTAGAGGAAGTGGATACATTCCTGGAAACACACAGCTTTCCAAGATTGAAACAGGAAGAAATTAAAACTCTGGCCTGACCAATAACAAGTTGCAAAATTGAATCAGTAATAAAAATTCTATCAACTGACAAAAGCCCTGAACCAGATGGATTTACAGCTGAATTCTACTAGGGATATAAAAAAAGGGCTGCTACCAATCCTACTGAAACTATTTGAAAAAACAGAGGAGGAGAAACTTCTCCCTAACTCATTGGAAAAAGCCAGCATCATCATCATAATACCAAAACCTGGCAAAGACATGAAGAAAAAAGAAAACTATAGGCCAACATCCCTAATGAAGATGGATGCAAAAATCTCCAACAAAATACTAGCAAACTGAATTCAGTAGCACATTAAAAAGTTATTTCACCATGATCAAGTAAGCTTCATTCCCGAAATGCAAGAGTGGTTTGATATATGCAAATCAATAATTGTGATTTACCATATAAACAGAATTAAAACCAAAACCATATATCATCTTAATGGATGCAGAAAAAGATTTTGACAAAATCCAACATCCCTTCATGTTAAAAAAACCTAATGAGCATATCTCAAAATATGAATAGCCATCTATGACAAACACACAGCCAAGATCATACTGAATGAACAAAAGCTGAAAGCATTCCCCCTTAACAACTGGAACAAGTAAAAGATGCCCACTCTCACCATCCATTTTCAACACAGTACTGGAAGTTCTAGCTAGAGCATTCAGGCAAGAAAAAGAAATAAAAGACATCCAAATAGAAAAATCAAACTATGTCTCTTCAGAGATGATATGATTCTATACCTAGAAAACCCTAAAGTCTCAGACAAAAGGTTTCTAGAACAGATAAACTTCAGCAAAGTTTCAGAATACAAAATCAATGTATTAAAATCAATAGCATTTCTATACACCAATAACACTCAAACTGACATCCAAATCAACAACACAATCCTACTTATTAATACAATAGCCACGTACACACAAAAATAAAAGACCTAGGAATACATCTAATCAAGGAGGTAAAAGATCTCTACAAGGAGATCTACAAAACACTGTTCAAAGAAATCAGAGACAACACAAAAAAAATAAAAAATATATTCCCTGCTCATGGATAGAAAGAACCAGTATTATTAAAACAGCCATACTGCCCAAAGCAATCTACACATTCCATGCTATTCCTAACAAACTACCATCGTTTTTCACAGAATTAGAAAAAAATTTTCTGAAAGTCATATAAAACCAAAAAAGAGCCCAAACAGCTGAAGCAATCCTAAGCAAAAAGAACAACCCCAGAGGCATCACACTACCCAACTTCAAACTATGCTACAAGACTAAGGTAACCAAAACAACATGGTACCAGTATAAAAACAGACACATAGTCACCTGAGGTGAAGAGTTCAAGACCAGCCTGGCCAACATAGTAAAAGCCCATCTCTATTAAAAATACAAAAATCAGCCAGGCATGGTGGCACATGGCTCTAATTCCAGCTACTCGGGAGGCTGAGGCAGGAGAATCACTTGAACCAGGGAGGTGGAGGTTACAGTGAGCCAAGATTGCACTGGGGCACTCCAGCCTGGGGGACAAGAGCAAAACTCCGTCTCCAAAAAAAAAAAAACAGACACGTAGATTAATGGGACCGAATAGAGAACAGAAATAAAGCTACACACCTATAACCATCTGAACTTTGACAAAGTCAACAAATGCAGGCAATGGGGAAAGGACTCCGTGTTTAATAAATGATGCTGAGATAACTGGCTAGCCATATGCAGAAGAATAAAACTGGAGCCCTGCCTCTATCATCACAGTTTTAAAACTGTGAGAAATAAATTTGTTAAGTTAAAAACTTTAAAAAAGAAAAAAAAAGATGGATTAAAGACTTAAACGTGGGTGGGCGCGGTGGCTCATGCCTGCAATCCCAGCACTTTGGGAGGCTGAAGCAGGCGGATCACAAGGTCAGGAGATCGAGACCATCCTGGCTAACATGGTGAAACCCAGTCTCTGCTAAAAATACCAAAAATTAGCCAGTTGTGGTGGCGGGCACCTGTCATCCCAGCTACTCAGGAGGGTGACGCAGGAGAATCACTTGAGTCCAGGAGGTGGAGGTTGCAGTGAGCCAAGATTGTGCCACTGCACTCCAGCCCGGGTGACAGATCACTCCGTCTCAAAAAAAATAAAAAAGACTTAAATGCAAAACCTAAAACTAAAAAAAATTCTAGAAGAAAAGCTAGAAAATACCTTTTTAGACAACAGCCTTGGAAAAGAATTTATGACTAAGTCGTGCAATTACAACAAAAATGAAAAAGTGGAACCTAATTAAACTAAAGTGCTTCTGCAAAGCAAAAAAAAAAAAAAAAAAAACTATCAATAGAATAAAAAGACAACCTACAGAATGGGTGATAATATTAACAAACTAGGCATTCAACAAAGATCTAATATCCAGACTCTATGAGGAACTTAAATTCAACAAGCAAAAAACAACCCCATTAAAAAGTGGACAAAGGACATAAACAGACACTTCTCAAAACAAGGCATACAAGTGGCCACTAAACATACAAAAAAAAGTTCAACATCATTAATCAAAACCATGAGATACCATCTCGCATAAGTCAGAATGGCTAATAAAAAGTCAAAAAAATAACAGATGTTGGTGAAGGCTACAGAGAAAAGTAAATGCTTATACACTGTTTGTGGGAATGTAAATTAGTTTACCCACTGTGAAAAGCAATTTGGAGATTTCTCAAAGTACTAAAAACAGAATTACCATTAGACCAGCAATCCCAATACTAGGGATATACCCAAAGGACAATTAATCATTCTACCAAAAAGACACACTCAGATGTTCATCACAGCACTATTCACAATAGCAAAGACATAGATTCAACCTAGGTGCCCATCAAAAGTGAATTGGATAAAGAAAATGTGGTGTATATATACACAATTGAATAGAGCATACCCATAAAAAAGAACAAAGTCACGTTCTTTGCAGCAACATGACTGCAGCCGGAGGCCAATATCCTAAGTGAACTAATGCAGAAACAGCAAACCAAATACTGTATGTTCTCACTTATAAGTGGGTGCTAAACACTGAATACACATGGGCATAAAAATAGTGACAAGAGTGTGGAAAAAGGGAGAAGGGCAAGGGTTGAAACACTAACCATTGGGTACTATGCTCACTATGTGAGTAACAGGTTGTATCCCCAACCTCAGCATTACACAATGTATCCTTGTAACAAAACTGCATATACACTTCTTGAATCTAAAATAGAAGTTGATGGAAAAAGGGCTTACAGAGCTCAAAAAAAATGCATGAAAAAGTACACCACAAACTGGAAGAAAATATCTGGCAAATAATGTCCCACAAAAGATTTATACCCAGAAATTTAAAGAAGTTTTACAGTTTGATAGAAAGAAAAACAAAAGATTGAACTGAACAGGCATTTCACCAAAGAAGATTTACACATGAGTAATAAGCACATAAGAAGACGTTTAATATCATTAGTTATTAAGGAAATAGAAATTAAAACCAAATTGAGATATTGCTACATACTTACTAGAATGGCTGAAATTTAAAAAGCTAGCCATAAAAAGACTATTGGCAAGGATGTGGACCACTGAAACTCTCATTCACAGATAGTGGGAATGTAAAATGGCACAACTACTTTGGAAAAAAGTTTGGTGATTTCTTAAAAAGGTAAACATACATCTACCATGTGACTCAGTCACTGCACTCCTAGACATTTGCTTAAGTTAAACCAAAGTGTCTGTCTACACAAAGATTTATACATGAATAGTCATGACAGTTATACTCGTAATAGCCTAAAACTGGAAACAACCCAAGCATCTATCAGCAGGTAAATGGATAAACAAATAATGGTATCCATAGAACGGAATACTATTACACAATATTTAAAGCTATTGATAAATGCAACAACGTGGATGAATCTCAAAATAATTATGCTGAGTGAAAAAAAGCTACAAAAAAGCACATGTTATATGATTCCATGTCTATAAAATTCTAGAAATGTAAATTAATCTACAGTGACATAAAGCAGATCAGTAGTTACCTGTGGAAGGGAGGAAAAGAGACACAGGAGGGAAAAAAGGGAAAGACTGCAAAGCAGCAGGAGAAAACTTTAGGGAGAGATTGATACATTTACTATCTTGACTGTGGTTGGTTTCGCCATCAATATATTTCAAAACTCATCAAATTGTACACTTAAAATGCATGCACTCTACCTTGGAGGCTGAGGCAGGGGGATCTTATGAGCCTAAGAGTTAGAAGGTACCCTGGGCAACACAGAAAAACCCTGTCACTAAAATATGTACATATAATGCATTTTATTATACATATATTAAAGCTCAATAAATCTATTTTTAAAGCCTTGGTAATTAAAACACTGATGCTATAAAATAAATAGAAAGAACTAAAAATCCAAAAAAAGATCCAAATACATAAAAGAATGTATTCTGTGAAAAAAGTGACATCTCAAACAAGTTAGGAGACTTGCTAGTCAAGACTTGCTGTCAGAAAATCTGGATAAACATCCAGGAAAAATTAAATAAGATTGAATCCATACCTCACATTGTATCATTATATTCCAGATGCATATATTCTAAACAGATCAAAGACTTGCTTTTAGAAAGTGCAACCATGTGAGAATTCCTTTTTAACCTTGGACCTGGGGGCTAATTATGACTGAGTCAATTTTTTTAAAAAAAGGTATAAATCTGACAACAGTGAAAATCTTCTCCATGGCAAAAATATACCATAAGAAAATTCAAAAGACAATAATCTGGAAAAAGAAAAATTACAAGTAATATTACAAAGAGTTAATCTACTCAATATTTTGAAAGCTCCTAAAAATCAGTAAGCAAAAGAAGTCCAATAACTCAAAAGAAAATGGGTAAAGACTGTGAATGCATACGTACAAACATGCTTAACCTTTCTAATAAAAAATGCAAATTAAAATCACATGAGATAATATCTTTTGCCTATCAGGTTAGAAAAACAACCAAAGTTAAAGACACTGTTGGTTAAGCTTCAGGATGCAGCTATTCTCATACTCTGTGAGAATGTAAATCAGTACCACCAATTTGGAGGACACTTTGGCAATATTTGTACAAATTACAAATGCATATGCCCTTTAACCTCAAAGTTTCACTTCTGAGAATTTATCCTACAAATAACACTTGCATGCCAGTGAAGTCATATATTATATACATGTGTAGGTATGTGTACATATATATAAATGTATGTATATATGCATATTTATGTATGTGTGTGTATATATAACTATTACTTAGATTATTCTGTGTAATGGCAAAAGATTGAAAATAATTAAAATGTCCATGTAACTGGACATGTAAAGGGCTGGGAAAACAAATTTTGGTACAAGTATATAATTGAATATTATAAATCGGTTTAAAAAAATAAGGCAGATATCTATATACTGATGTGGAAAGACCTCCACTTGTTAAGTGAAAAAGATCTCTCATAATGTTAAGTGAAAATAGCAAGCTACAGAGGAGTTGAATAGTTGTTACTTTTCTGTAAAATGATGGAGGTAATAAGAATCTATATTTATGTTTTCTTATATATATAAAGAATCTCTGGAAAGATACATAAGAAACACATAACTGATTACCCTGATGGATGGGTGGGGTTGTACAGATGAGGGCAGAGAATTCAAGGGAAACTTCACTGTATATTTCATATATAATTTTTCTGAACTGTTTATATATCTCTCTCTCCCCAGAAAAGTACATGCTATCCCCCATGGGGACAGTCACTTAGTTGTAATGTTTAATGTAATGTTTATGTTTATCTCCAGTGCCTCAAATGGTTCCCAGAAAATGCTAGAACTTTTGTAAAACTTATTTTTGTTGATAGAAGTGCACATTTTAAAAAATTTGAGACCACTGTACTAAATTATGTCTAGATTTCCTTACAGCTCTAGAGTAGGTTTCTGCACAATTTTTCTATAAAGAGCCAGATACTAAATATTTTAAGGTTTGTTGGCCATATGGTCTCTGTCACAATTACTCAACTCTGCTTTTATAGCACAAAAGCAGCCACAGACAATAAGTAAACAAGTGGGTGTGACTGTGTTCTAATAAAATATTATTTATAACAACAGGTGGCCAGCCAGATTTGGTCCAAGGGCTGTAGTCTGCCCAAGTTTGTTGTAGAATTTTGTTTCTCTGATTATCCATCAGTTGAACCTGTAACGGTATATAAGATTTCCATCTTCCAAAATAAAAAATTGAATGAATGAATGAATGAATGTTAACCAACTTTTCCATAAGGAAGAGTTATTCATATCCTTATTCAATTTTTTTTGAGATGGAGTCTTGTTCTGTTGCCCAGGCTGGAGTGCAATGGTGTTCTTATTCATTATGCTGCCAAAATTATCAAAATTATTTTTAAATTATTGCTAATTATAATTATTGAAATTATTTTAGTGTGTGCTTGGTCCTGCCATGATTGTGAGAAAAGCACAGACACATCAGAATATCTAGTTTCCAATCCTAACCCTACCACTAACTAGCTGTGTGACAAGTTTTTAGTGGTAAAACAAGGAGTTGACTAGATAATGCCTACTCTTCCTATACTAACATTCAGCAACATCTGGAGACATTTTTGGGTATCACAGTGAGTAGAAGCCAGGGATGCTCTTAAAAACTTGCAATGTGCCGGGCACAGTGGCTCATGCCTGTAATCTCAGCACTTTGGGAGACCGAGGTGGGTGGATCGCCTGATGTCAGGAGTTTGAGACCAGTCTGGCCAACATGGCAAAAGCCCATCTCTACTAAAAATACAAAAAAAAAAAAAATAGCCTCACTGGGCATGATGGCATGCACCTGTAATCTCAGTTACTCAGGAGGCTGAAACAGGAGAATCGCTTGAACCCGGGAGCCAGAGGTTGCAGTGAGCCAAGATTGCGCCATTGCACTCCAACCTGGGAAACAGAGTGAGACATCGTCTCCAAAAAAAACAAAATAAAAAAAAAAAAACCCTGCAATACAGAGGACATCTCCCACAATAATTATTCAATACAATGTCAATAGTGCCAAGGTTGAGAAACCCGGTCCTAATGAAAACGACACTTCTCTACTTCATTGAAGGCAGTCAATGACTATTATATATTGATTAAAAATGCTTCTGGCTAACAAAACCTAAAATAAATAGTAGTTTATTTTTCTGAAAACAAATTCATAATGGTGGCTGCCAACAACAGAACAGCTTCAAGAACTCGTAGCCTAACCCCCAAAGAGATGATACTAGAAGGTGGGACCTTTTGGGAGGTGATTAGTTCAGGAAGGTGCAGTCCTTATGAATAGGATCAGTGCTCTTATAAAATAGGCCGAAGGGAACTCATTGACCTTCTACCATGAGAGATCAGAGCAAGAAGGCACTGTCTATGAGAAAGTGGGCCCTCACCAACTGCCAAATATACCAGTGCCTTAATTTTAAACTTCCCAGACTGCAGACTGTGAAAAATAAACTTCTGTTGTTTATAAGCTACCCAGTTTGTGGCATTTTGTTATAGTGACTCAAATGGACTAATACAGGGAGAAAGCAGTAGCACTAGCCATATCTATGTCTTTTATCAGGAAAGCAAAATCTTATACCTTAGTGGACAGAACTACCTTCAAGGGAGGTCAAGAAAGTCACTTAGCCCTCACTGCCTGCAAGAGAGGCTGGGCTAGTAAGCACGCAGCTTTCTTAGTCTTTATGGTGGAGTCTAGCAAAAGAGGAGGGTAATGGAAATTGGTCTTAGGTTAATCAGTTAACAGGGCCTACCTTATAGTCAATATCCTTTTCCATGAATTAAGATGAATATTAAATAATAAAAAAGTCCTCAACAAACAGTTGCTTTCTGGGATTTCCTCCTTGCTAGAGATGAAAGAATAGGTGCATAAGGACTAAAAATCTAATTCATACAGCTCACAGATACTCGGTAGCCAATGTAATTTAAAAAGTGGGGCTTTCTTCTTTAATAGACCCACTGTTCACACATTCTGCTTTATGTTATGGCATGGTTAGATACTGTTAGGATGGAAACAAAAGAAACTAGTAAGCCAAGCATCCCTCTTTTATAGCAGAGTGAGAGACAAACTAAACAGCTATTGACCAGAGACTAACATCATGAAAAATCTTGGAAACCCTCTTAAGGGAACTCTTGGAAAAGTAGTTTAATCACAGAGAACAATCTCAATTGCTGGCAAGAAAAGCCATTCCTGACTAACCTGCCAGGGTACTTCAGAGATATTACAGCCTTGATAAGGGAAATTCAATATACGTCAAAGCTCAAAGATATATGTTAGAGCCCATAGGTATGAGGCCTTTTGAATCTGCACAGAGCCATGCAAGCAAGTCGTATAAATTAAAGACTCTTTGACTTATATTTAAAATGAAAAAGGCATGTTTGCATTCCAGTGCACAGATAAAAGAGCCTTCTTCCTCTAAGGAAGCACATATTCTCACCAATCTAACATACTTTAGTTTGGATTTCTGTTTGGTACAGTGACAATGTGGGACCCTGCTAAACTTTATGTAAGCCCCAGTATATGTAATATATTCATATTTTCACATGAATCTAATAAGATAACTTTTTGTACTAGAAAGCAGAATGTGTATGCAGCAGCATTAGGGAGAAAAAAAGAAGATATCTATCAAGGAGACAATGAGAAGTCAACAAGAGGAAAATTTGTCAGACTACGTTAAGAGTAGGGACTAGCTGAAATCTCCTAGGTCTTTTCAGTTTAGCATTTCCTTCTCTACAGGGAAATTCTATGAAGTATTTCTCTGTTATAAACTTGAATTTCTCATCCTAATACTTTCCAAATAAAATTTCTTTTAGACTGACATTCAACAACTAAAGTACTGGGTCTGGAAATTGTTTTAAAATTTTTGCAGGTTGCTGAATTCTGAGATGTTTTTGTTCTAACTATTCTTTCTCTATAAAAAGAGCTTGTTTTTCCAATTTTTCATTGACATGTAATAATTATGTATATTTATGGGGCACATAGTGATGTTTCAATGCATATAATATATAGTGATCAGATCAGGGTAATTAGCATTTCTATCATCTAAAACATTTGTCATTTCTTTGTCTTTCTTTGTGTTGAGAACATTCAGTGTCTTCCTTCTAGGAGTTTGAAACTACCTAAAATATTATGCTTAATTATAGTCATCCTACACTGCTATAGAACATCAGAACTTATTCCTCCTATCTCGCTGGAACTTTTTTTTTTTTGAAGAGACAGTCAGTCTTGCTCTGTCACCCACGCTGGAGTAGCGGTATAACCATAGCTCACTGTAGCCTTGAACTCCTGGGCTCAAGCCATCCCCACATTTCAGCAACCCAAGTAGTTGGGACTACAGGCACATGCTACAAAACCAGGCCTCTAGCTTTAATTGTATACCCTTTAACAAATCTCGATCACCTTCTTCTCCCTACTCTTCTCAGACCCTAGTGTTCTATGTTCTACTTTCTACTATTATAAGATCAACTTTTTTTAAGCTTCCACTTATGACTGAGAATATGCAGTTTTTGATTGTCTGTTCCTGACTTAATTTCACTTAACAATGTCCAACCATGTTGCTGTGAATGACAGGATTTCGTTCTTTTTTATGGCTGAATAGTATTAATGGAATATATACACAGTGGGTGTATATATACCACATTTTGTATTTAATAGATCATTTTATGCCCTTTAGAATTTCTTTAGTTGCTATCATAATAAGTAACATATAAGGCCAATTCCATTGAAGCATTTTGGACTTTGGCTAGGTAACTGAACAATTACGAGATACATGTCAAATAATGGGCACTTGATACATTTCTGTTGCCATTTGTCATTTTCAATTGTCATTTGTCTAACATTGACAAATGCAGAACTTCTTCACTGTATTTATGTACCTAACTGCATCAACCATTTAAAAAGTATCTAAAAATCTATGTATAGGATTCTAAATACAAGATTTGACCTTTTGTGAGAAAATACTATGTCTTAAAATATTTGTCTAATAAGTTTAAAACATAATATTACATTATTATAAAGTTATCACGAGCATGATTCTGTTCTTTTATTTTTTAATATTCATCCAAAGATCACATTGTATAGTGAAAATAGCGTAGAAGTAGGAGTCAGGATACCTGTTTCAACTCTAGTCCCCAGCTTGGACAAGTCCCTTAAAATCCTTAAGCCTCAGATTCATCTTCTGCAAAATGAAGATGATATAACTTCCTTGCCTAGTTCACAGGGCAACTGTGATCATTATATGCTATGATCCTTATGAAAGTGTTTAAAATTGAAAGGCATCATACAAAGATATTATTAATACGACTAAATGTAAACAAGAATATGGCATGTAACCCTTGGTGGGGAAAATAGTCTAAAAATATATTTAGAAAGTATCACATGAACATGAACATCACCATATTGCTTTTCCCAAAGAAAAGCAAACAACAAGTTCATACTTTAAAGGCTATTGGTGATTTTTTAAATAGGATCAATATGTGATAGGTCCACACTTAATATAAGCCATCTGATCTAGAATTTAAAACTCAAGACTTTAGAGTACAATGAGGTGAAAATCCTGAACCATGAGTAGAGCACAGAATTTAGTCTGGAGAGGAAAAACACTTACCGTAGGGGCATTATGCCTATTACCAAACTAACCTAATTTCTATGTAAGGCAATGTTATTTTGTATTTTGCTGAAGATGAAATAAGAGAAATCTAAGAGGTCCTAGAAACTAATTTTTGAAAGATTATATTTTTATTCAAAATGGATCAGATAAAGTTCTAAAGTCTAAGAAAATCTAAGGTACAATGTGAGCAATATAAATTGTTTCATTCCACTTAGAAATTCTGAAAAGAAAGAACATACTATAACCAATGAAATAGGAATGAAAAGTCAAGTAAAACCTTTTCATGAAAAATTATTCAATAAATAAAAGAATATTCCTGGAGATGTAATCTTCCAAGGGGCAGAGCTGCAAAGATGGCTCCTTTCATGGGATGTGTATAAAAGTTAATTCAACAAATACGCACTGACTTAGTACCTAAAATATCACAGGTAATAGGGAGGAAAGAGTATGTGGCATGACCTGTACTGATGAAATACTAAAGGATCAATATCTTTTACAACCAAGAGAAAGTTTGATATACTCAACGGTCTAAATGAATGGTACATATGATATATCCACAGATGCTTCCACATTTGCTAATGAATACTAAGGGCAAATAGGGAAAACGAAGATAGTAGGAATACATAAGAAGCGTTTCATGAAGAAGTGGAGACCGGAGACTGGTCTTAGAGAACTGATGTGATTTGAGTAAGGGAGAAAGCAACTACTGTAAATGGAGCAAATTCCTCATTTGCGATCTTGGAAGGAAATCTATAAGAAGTTACTTTTGTCTTCATCATTCTTGTTCACTTTGTAACTTTTTT
Source organism: Cacajao melanocephalus (assembly GCA_963573385.1). NCBI lineage: Eukaryota > Metazoa > Chordata > Mammalia > Primates > Pitheciidae > Cacajao > Cacajao melanocephalus. Next base: position 15,884 of record CAUYLG010007293.1, read on the forward strand.
GTGACTAAAATAGGCTAGCAGAGGGCACTAAAAGAAATATAATACAAAGAATTAGAATCCTAAAACCTCAAGGGCTTCAGGTACCATATAACACATGTATTGCCCTAAACTCAAGCTCCATTACCACAGTTCTGATGACAGTCTCTCTGCTGATTGAGTATCTCCTTGAATCAAGAGCTCACCATTTTATGAAACAATTCCCTTTCCTGTTTTGGAATAGTCTACAGATAGGAATTGAAGGTCTCTAAACTATTTTAAGTACACAGATCAATATTTCAATTTGCTGCCCATAAAAACACTGAAAAGTCAAGAGGAAACATCTCCATAATAAATATTTTCATGCAATTTTTAGATTTCAAAACAAAACAATGTGTAAGGAGACTAAAACCCAGATTTTCCTAAGGCCACAAAGCAATTTAGTGGCAAAAACATGCTATATAAATTAAATCTTCCTAACATCTTTCCAGTATTTGTTACTGTCTCATATATTCTAATTCAAAAGACTCTGTTTTGTGTTCCATATCAAGAACTACATGCTCTGCTTCACAGCCTTCTGAAAATAAAAAAGGATTTTAATAATCTCTTCATATGTGTTTCCCTTCCTTCATGCATTATAATTATTTCCAATAAAGCAAAGTCAAAAGCTACTTTATACAGTTCTAAAAATTGAAAGAGGTTAATTGGAAGATCTGACACAAAGCTTGAGCTAAATATACCACCCTCTCCTCACACCACCACCCTCCCCTGGCCCTCTTTCATATAAAAAAATTACATTTTAATTTCAAAGAAGTTCCTGTTATCTGTGTACTCTCTGTCCACAGAAATTACATACACAACATACAGATTACATCTGTAGAGTCTACAGATTCTCCATTTCTATATAGGCACTTTCAAAGGAGGAATTCAAGCATGAAGTGTTTTCTAGAATTGAAAACACTCACTCAGAAATAGCATCTCCAGCCCTTTCTGACAGGTGAAGTCCTATCAATCATTGTCCTGCTGCCTTTGTTTTCTGTTTTTTTTTTCCAGTCTGGTGTGATCAATTGAAACAATATCATTATCCAGCTGTGAGTGTATTCATTTTACTAATATGTACATTGGAAGTTCTTTGGTGACTAATACTTAAAATTATTATATTAGTTTACTTAAACCATGTTCAACAAAAAACACATAATCAGAAAGATTTTTTTCCACAGAAGCTGTTCAACTAATAGTTTATGAGAATTCAATGTTAGTTTTTTTCATTCTAACTTTTTAATTATTTTAAACTAAATATAGTTAAGAAATGGAAGTTTCTGTCAGCTATCCAAGTCTCTCAAGTTTTCCATGATGTTTTGTCTACTGAATTCTTAAAATGTCTACTAAGAACAGTGTAATAATTTCCATATGCAAAGGATCCCTGCCAGTACAGAACTCAAAGCACTAAGCCCTGTTAAGTCACAGAATTCACATGGCACACTAAACAAAAATTTTAACGAAATTGTATTCATTTTTATCAATTTGTAATTTATCCTATCAATTCTCAGAAAACTTTAAAACAATTTAGGATAAATACATATATAAAATAAGCAGAATTAAAACTAAACTAAAAATCAACTAACATAGGTTCATGTGATAGAAATTACATTAGAAAAATGTTGTTTGTAGAAACTACTAAAATTAAGGTTTCATTAATTGTTATGATTTTCTTGACAACATGGCTCTCATCAACTGCTAAAAGTGGATCCATTTGTTTTTTACTATATATACATGTATACATTCATGTGTATAAGCCTCCCTGTGTTAGTCCATTTGCATTGTTATAAAGGAAATAACCTAAGGCTGTGTAATTTATTAAGAAAAGAGGTTTATTTGACTCATGGTTTATTTGGCTCATTCTGCAGGGCTTCTGGTGAGGTCCAAGAAGTTTTAGCCATGGCAGAAGGGAAGGAGGAGCCAGCATATCATATAATGAAAACGGGAACAAGAGAGAGAAGGGGGTGCTAGGCTCTCTTAAACAGTCAGATTTCATGTGAACTCATACAGTAAGAACTCATTTATTACCACAAAGACAGTATCAAGCCATTCATGAGTGATCAGTCCCCGTGACCCAAACACCTACCACTAGGCCCACTTCTAACACCGGAGGTCACATTTCAACATGAGATTTTTAAGGGACAAAACATCCAAACTGTATCACTCCATAAGGAGTTGGTGCAGTGTTTGTCAAAGGCATGACTTAATGTAAGTCTTGAAATCATATTCATCACTTAGTTTTAATGTTACATATTATACATATCATATGATCTCAATTAAAAATTCTCTCATTAAAAATTAGGACAATTAATTTTTAATGTAATAGGTGATTTGTTTAAAATAAGTTTCTAAACAGAAAGTATAATGTTCTCATTCATCTATTTGTTCATTTATCAATAGGAAGACGAAAAGGCTAGTATATTGAGGACCTACCCCGTGGCAAGCAATGTGCAAGGCATTACGTGCATTATGCTATTTCATCTTCACAATAGTCTTGGGAAGAAAGTATTGCCATACCCATTTTACAGCTGAGGAAACTAAAGCTCAGAAAGATTATAATATACCAGTAAGTAGTAGAGTTGGGACTTGAACTCATTTGCCTAGTTGCATATTAAGATTCTGACCACTACATAATGTAGTCTCACAGCAAGTACTAACTTATCATTTACGTGGTACCAAAGACCAACTTAAAACGTAGTATAGACTCAAAATCACAACTAGAATGTGGTCCTTGATTTTTAAGGTGTTTACACTCCACTTTACCTCACTAACCTAACTAAAGCTATGCTAGGCATATCTTGGAGTTCAATGATTAGTTAACAAAAATTTTAAATATAGAATGAGTCAGTAGATATATATTGAGTTTCCACTATATGGCAGCAAAACATCGTATATGATGAATAAGGTGAAAATAACCCACTTCTAACATTGAACAATGATGTTTATTAGAATCTGTGATGTAGGTAATATAGAGGTAAAAATAATCTGCAATTGCTTTTTAACTTTTTCCTTGAGATTACTGAAGAAACTTTGTTCCACCTAATATCAAACTAGCTTTCTTGATTTATCTTCTGAGTCAGGATAAATGCTCTTACACTAAAGACCACTAACAGATTCTTTACCATTTATACCATCAGATTGTACAGAATTAAGAAAAATCTACACTCACATGAGAAACATTGCTGTTTTGCTCATTACTATTTATATATGTATATATCACCTTGTTCCAGAAAGAATATAAAGTATTTTGTAAAGATACATAAAATACAAATTAGCATAAATTTAAAGTTGGTTAAAAAAATCATAAAGCTGGGCCGGGCGCAGTGTCTCACGCCTGTAATCCCAGCACTTTGGGAGGCCGACGCGGGCGGATCAGGAGGTGAAGAGATCGAGACCATCCTGGCCAACACGGTGAAACCCCGTCTCTGCTAAAAATACAGAAAAATTAGCCGGGCGTGGTGGCACAAGCCTGTGGTCCCAGCTACTCGGGAGGCGGAAGAATCGCTTGAACCCAGGAGGCGGAGGTTGCAGTGAGCCGAGATTGCGCCACTGCACTCCAGCCTGGCGACAGAGCAAGACTCTGTCTCAAAAAAAATAAAATAAAATAAAATAAAGGTAAAGACAAAGTAAGCTCACTATACATCACTGCGGTGGCCACAAATTTGCTCCTTTCTAGCAACCTACCTTAAATAAGAAAACTTATCACTTACAGCACTTACAATTGCAAAGGGATTTTTCTCATTGCTTAAGGGATATATGATATCGTTGGAATTAAGATGTTTTAATTTCTCCAAAACCTCCTTTAAAAATATATGTGACCTAATAACTATTTTCATGCTTCATCCACTAAATATATGCATTATCTTCAAAGACAGAGTTTTTATTGTTCCAGGAATAAAAGAAAAGATATTGAGTTATATGTTTGCATTCTTCTAGATTCCCACTACTTACACACACCCCACCCACTAAAATAACAGATTTTTGTTTGTTTGATGAATTACCACGTCTTCCTCCATTGTGCAGGCTCAAAGTAACTGAAGAGCAGAAAACTGAAACAGGTCCCTAAGGCTAGGCGGAACTATTTAATAAAACTCTAAGCCAGTGAAGAAAGGGGAGAAATATAGGACGCCTGTATAACTCAGGTTAGAGAAAAAACTTTCTGGGAGCTTAGAAAGTGAGCATGGCATGGGAGAGAGAAATTAGGCAGCTGCTGCATATAGCAGATTATAAAAATGAGAGAATGAGGAAAAAATATTTAACAAAGCTTTACTATTATGCAATTATTCCCTTTTGCCTATTTGATAAGAAAACGTGGTAAAGATTTTAATTTCTTTTCAATTATTTTAGATGCTACTTTGTTGCTTCTTTCAATGCGAATGCTAGCCAGAAAAGGGCCATGAGATGGTTTGCTTTATGCAGCTTATATTCTAATGACCTCGGTATAGAATAATGGCATCCCAGGGCCTCCTATCTTTCCAGCCATCTGCACACTGTATCATGGTGGATGAAAAGGGACTTCTCCTTCTGTGCAGAATTCGCTTATGCAAGAACGGGACTTTTTAATTTTTTCAAACCCCAAAAGTTTTCTTTCAGAACCTAGAAAAAACATAAAAAAGAAACTTGAACCAAAAAGAACACTTCTACCAAATATAATTTTTGAGGGGCTCCTAATCTCTGTTGAGACCCAAAATCTTTCAGTGATCATACATTCGTCAAAGTAATGATTTCCAGCCTTCTTCACAAACTCTAATAGAATAAAGTTTGCACCATTGTTACCTTTGATTGTAAAAATATCTATATATGTACAGTTTAAAACACTAGTTTAAAGGCAGAAGGAAGCATATATAGGAGAATTACCCAACTCTTCACCCTTTTCTTTCCTCTTCTCCATCTCATTCTCCTAAACCAAGGCTGCATGTGAAGCTTGAGCATTTAGAGCTCGAAGCAACAGCACCACCAGAGCACGATAGATTGTGTCCAGGAACTACATTCCTACCGAGGGTTTGGCAGCCAGTGTGGTCCCACAATGCCTGGTGGGGATATACCCCGAAGGGTCTCAAAAACACCTGGGGAGTGTTGGAGAACAGCAGAAGTTTCACAGTCATGCAAGTGGAAGCTACCAGCCTGCGCATAGGAGCTTTAATATCAATGTGACCTCCTGGGTGCATGCAGTGCAGTAAGGGGACATTTACATAATATACAAACCGGAAATGCCATCACCTTATCTGCTTATGTCTCTACATTGTTTTGGGCATTCAAAGATGATGTGCATGGGAGCTTTAATATCAATGTGACCTCCTGGGTGCATGCAGTGCAATACGGGGACTGCTTCAATAATATACAAAATGGAAATACCATCACCTTATCTGCTTATGTCTTTACACTGTTTTGGGCATCTAAAGATGAAATACATAAAAAGGCGCTCAGAAACTATAAGTATATAGCAATATTCTAACTTCCAAATAAAATTTACTTATAAATTGGGTATAGGGTTAGCCAAGATTCTGAATTCTTTACATTACCATGCACCATAGGGAATATACTTCTAAAAATATGCAATAACTTATCTGGACAGTCTGACAAAAGCATAAGGAGTTCTCACTTTTTATAATTATGCATTGAATTTCATCTCATTTATTTACGTTCAGTCCTGTTTTCAACTACTTGGAATTCTTCTGAGCAGACATCTTTCCTTATACAGCCCTTACATGACTCACAGGTCTCAGGCTCCCCACTCCCTCCAATGTCCATCTCTTTCTGCCTCTCTAACATACCACGGTACCACCCTTCCTACCCTCTCTTCAGATGGTAAAATGGGCCTTTCTCATGTTCTTTACTTAAGATCTTACTTCAACACTTGTTTGAACTGAGTCAAAAGCCTTCATTAAACACCAGAAGAAAAAAAGACTTGACAAAAGATCCCAGGGTGAAGTGAACAAAAGGGAAACAGAGCACTGAGGAAGATCATCTTAAAGGAAAAAGATAGAAAAAAATCTATACTTTAATCCCAATCGCCTTGGTATATATTTTGAGAATTGTACCATGAAATGAAAAATGAGGGGTTTCATTTACTTATGACTGAAATACTGAGAATGATAAAGGTACGAAATAGTGTCTGTCATTAATGATTACATGACGGATATTAATTACCTTAAGAAACCTGGACATGCACATTACATGAGTTCCACATAATGTTAATAACAAAGCAAATCACAAGTTCCTTTTTGGTTAATTCAAGTCGGATCAAAGGCATATACAATTCTCACAAAAGTTAAATATTTGTTCAGACCTCATTCCAAAACCGCCATCCTACCTTCCTATCCTTCTTTAAATCATCTAAAGTTCTGATCTGTAATAAGAAGCCCATTAGTTAAATCGGCATGGGAAGTGGGGCAGTGCTGTAAAACAGCAGCTGACATCAGTATTGTAAAATGCAGAAAATCTTTCATAAAATGAAAGATAGATAGCCCAGACAGCTGTAAGAGGCACGCTTGCTTTGAAATACCTCTTAAGAATCTTAGCACTACACAGTACCTGCCACAGAGTTACCTTTTTACAAAGAGAGAATAATTTTCCAAAATCTTAAAACATTCCTGCATAATACTTGGCTAAGGTCATTCTTATCCAGTATGACCCAGCCAGATATTGCATTATAATACCTGTATTCGAATGACAATTCTGACCTCCAGGACGTTAGTAAAATACAAATCTGATTACTAATTCAAACAAAACTACAGGGAGGGAGCATCAAGTATGCATAAAAAATTGTTTACAGCAACTGTAGTTATTCAAATTATTTTTACAGAAAGATTCTCCCCTGGGCCAATGTATTTGTGGCATTTTTTTTTATTACTGCATAGCTCAAAAGTGCCTTTCATGCTTAGTAGGCACATCACAGGCAAAGAACGATAAACTGAAAAGCTATCATAAGAATATAAATCAAAAATTCTATAAAATTTGGCTTATATGCCCAAACATGTCAAAAATATGATATACTATATCAGTTAATCACCATCAAGAAAAAGAAACATTTAAATCCTGATTTTCACACTTGCAGATTTCCCTCCACCAAATTTATCTTAAATGATTCTTATGTACACTTCCTCCTCAAATATATTTTATTGGCTTTCCCTTAAACATGAAAAAATTATAGCAGTTTCTCTACACAGCTAATCAACTTGTTTCCATAAAAAACATAACCAATTAAAATTTATTCTCAAAAAAAACAAATCTAATTTTTAACCATAAGCTAATGATGCTTAAAAGAATTGCTTTGCAGCATGACCAGCAGATGGGACACCACTTTAGACTGCAACACAAGGAGAAACTGATGAGATAAAACTAAGGGACTTTCTGTTAGGAGAGGAAGTGTAAGGGACACCACAGGAAGGAGCCATTTATAATCATTTTCTCCTCCACGTAATTTAAAGCTGTGGACCAGGAGCCAAATGATGGCAGGGAACACACCTCCCACCAAGAAAGAATTAAGATAACCAGCTCTAATACAAGCAACACAAAACTAATTATTCTCATAAATTCCCTTCACACTGTTAATACAAAACATCAACACTACGGTGCTGACAGCAGCAGTCAAAGAAGTGGAAGAAAATTTAGATCCAGTACTTTCCTTTAAACTTAGATTAGCGCATCATAGCAATATCTATATTGGAAAAGTACAAACAGAATTAGACAGAATTATAATGGAACAAATTTCAGAATGTGAATAGCAGGAAACATTTTCAGATTATAACAACGTAGATTCTAAACGATGACATTACATAACAACAATAGTTACGATTTTTGAACATTTATATTAATCCCACTATCCAATTTTATCCTCCAACAACCTATATGGATAGAATTATTTCCCTATTTTACAAACAAGTAAGAAGAGGCTTTCAGGGTGACCTCAAGGCAAAAACTAGTTTAATGGCAAAGCCGCAAGTCTTGCTTTCCATTTCAGAGCTCTTTCCAATATATTCAGCTGCCTAGATATGTATATTTTTTAGTATTAACAGTAAATATTAAATTAACATTTAAAAATATCACTTTAAATGTATGTTTGTAAAATAAAAGCAGAGTATATTTTAAAGAAAGACCGCTGAAAATTTTAAATGACATAAAAAGTTCTTTAGATGATTACTGTAACCAAAAAGAAATAATCACAAAACTATCTGAAGACAAATAGCAACATCAACTTGTAAACATCAATTATTCAGAAAAGAAACAGAATATATCCTAGAAAGACACAAAATTAAAACTCAATATGAATCCAGGATTACACTTTAAACTTACAATTTATTTGATGATGACACTATAAAAAAGAACATTCAAATAAAATATTAAATAAGACACCTCTGACATTTGACTAAATTTAATAGATATTATCATTATTAATATTAATATCATTAAAATTATTAACTTATTGATAAAATTATCATTCCAGCTATATAATTTTATCATGTTTTATTATAAATGACAAAATCAATGTACAGATTACCACTGAATAACATGGGAGTTAGGAGTGTCAAACCCCACACAGATTTTCAACTGCATATAACTTTTGACTTCCCCAAAACTTAACAAAAAAGTCTACTGTTGATTAGAAGCCTTACCAATAACATAAAAAATTGATTACCAAATATTTTGTACATTATAAAGCAAGCTAAGGAAAAGAAAATGTTGTTAAGACAATCATAAGAAAGAGAAAATATATTTACTATTTAATATGGTTTGGCTCTGTCCCCACCCAAATCTCATCTTGAATTACAGTTCCCATAATCCCCCATGTGTTGTGGGAGGGACATGGTGGGAGGTAATTGAATCACGGGGACTGTTACCCCCATGCTGCTGCTCCTGTGATCGTGAGTTGTCACAAGAGCTGATGGTTTTATAAGGGGCTTTCCCCACTTGTTTGATTGGTACTTCTCCCTGCCGCCATGTGAAGAAAGACGTGTTTGCTTCCCCTTTGCCATGTTGTAAGTTTCCTGAGACCTCCCCAGCCATGCTGAACTGTGAGTCAATTAAGCCTCTTTCCTTTATAAATTATCCAGTCTCAGGTATAAACTTATTACCAGCATGAGAATGGACTAATAAAGCATATTGGCACATCAGAGAGTGGGGTGCTGCTGTAAAAACCAAAAATGTGGAAGCAACTTTGGAACTTGGTAACAAGCAGAGGTTACAATAGTTTAGAGGGCTCAAAAGAAAACAGGAAAATGTAGAAAAGTTTGGAACTTCCTAGAGATTTGTTGAATGACTTTGACCAAAATGCTGATGGTGATATGGACAATAAAGTACAGGCTGAGGTGATCTCAGATGAAGATGAGGAACTTTTGGGACACTGGAGCAAAGGTGATTCTTGTTTTTTTGTGTGTGTTTTGTTTTTTGAGATGGAATTTCACTATTGTTGCCCAAGCTGAAGTACAATGGTGCTATCTCAGCTGACCACAACCTCCACAGCCCAAGTTAAAATGATTCTCCTTCCTCAGCCTCCCAAATAGCTGGGATTACAGGCATGCATCATCACACCCAGCTAATTTTGTATTTTTAGTAGAGACGGGGTTTCTCCATGTTGGTCAGGCTGGTCTTGAGCTCCCGACCTCAGGTAATCCACCCACCTCAGCCTCCCAAAGTGCAAGAATTACAGGCCTGAGCCACCACACCGGGTCAACTCTTGTTATTCTTTAGCAAAGAAACTGGCAGCATTTTTCCTCTGCCATAGAGACCTGTGGAACTTTGAACTTGAGAGAGATGATTTAGGGTATCTGGCAGAAGAAATTGCTAAGTGACAAAGTATTCAAGAGGAAGCCGAACATAAAAGTTTGGCAAATTTGCAGCCTGATACAGTAGAAAAGAAAAGCCCATTTTCTGGGTAAAAATTCAAGCCTGCTGCAGAAATTTGCATAAGTAACAAGGCCAAATGTAATCAGCAAGACAATGGGGAAAATGTCTCCAGGGCATGTCAGAGACCTTCACAGCAGCCCCTCCCACTACAGGCCTACAGGCCTAGAAGAAAAAAAAATATTTCATAGGCTGAGCCCAGGGCCACCCCTGCTGTGTGTAGACTAGGGACTTGGTGCACTACATCCCAGCTGCTCCAGCCATGGCTAAAAGGGGCCAAGGTACATCTCAGGCCATAGCTTCAGCCGTGCAAGCCCCAAGCCATGGCAGCTTCTACATGCTGTTGAGCCTGAGGGTACACAGAAGTCAAGAACTGAGGTTTAAAAACCTCTCCCTTAATTTCAGAGGATGTATGGAAATGCTTGGATGTCTAGGCAGAAGTTTATTGCAGGGGCAGAGGCCTCATGGAGAACCTCTGCTAGGAAGTGTGGAAGATAAATGTGGGGTGGGAGCCCCCACACAGAGTCTCCACTGGGGCACTGTTGAGTGGAACTGTGAGAAGAGGGCCACTGTCCTTCAGACCCCAGAATGATAGATCTGCCGACAGCTTGCAGCTGGGAAAGTGGCAGACGCTCAATGCTAGCCCACGAAGTAGCCAGGAGGGGAGCTGTACCTCGCAAATCCACAGGGCCAGAGCTGCCCAAGGCCATAAGAGCCCACCTCTTGGGTCAGTGTGCCCTAGATGTGAGACAAGCAGTCAAAGATCATTTTGGAACTTTAAGGTTTAATCACTGCCCTTTGGATTCTGGACTTGCATAGGGCCTATAGCCCCTTTGTTTTGACCAATTTCTCCCACTTGGAATGGGTGTATTTACCTAATGCCTATACCCCCATTGTATCTAGGAAGTAACTAATTTGCTTTTGATTTTATAGGCTCATAGGTGGAAGGAACTTACTTTGTCTCAGATGAGACTTTAGACTTGTACTTTTGGGTTAATGCTGGAATGAGTTAAGAGTTTGGGGGACTGTCAGGAAGGAATGATTGTGTTTTCAAATGTGATGACATGAGATTGGGGAAGAGTGAGGGGTGAAATTATATGGTTTGGCTGTGCCCCTACCCAAATGTCGTCTTGAATTTTGGTTCCTGTAATCCCCACGTCATGGGAGAGACCTGGTGGGAGGTAATTGAATCATGGGGTGGTTACCCCCACACTGTTGTTCTCATGATAGTGAGTGAGTTCTCATGAGATCTGATGGTTTTATAATGGAATTTTCTCCCTTTTGCTTGGCACTCTTTTTTCCTGCCACCACGTGAAGAAAGATGTGTTTGCTTCCCCTTCTGCCATGATTGTAAGTTTCCTGAGACCTTCCAGCCATGCTGAACTGTAAGTCAATTAAGCTTCTTTCCTTTATAAATTTCCCAGTATCAGATATGTCTTTATTAGCAGCATGAGAACAGAACTAATAGGCTGTTCATTAAGTGGAAGTGGATCATCATGAAGGCCTTCATCCTTGTTGTCTTTGAATGAAGTAGGCTGAGGAGGAGGAGAAAAAGAAAGGGTGGGTCTTGCTGTCTCAGTGGGGGCAGGGGCAGAAGAGATGGAGGAGGTGGAAAGGGAGGCAAGAGAGAGAGACAGGCACACTCCATGTAACTTTTATTTTTAAAAATCTACATATATGTGGACCTGCACAGTTCAAACCCTTGTTGTTCAAAAGTCAACTGTAAGTGAATTTATTAGAGTGACAGACAAATACCACCTTTGCTCAAATTTTAAAACCATCATTATTGATTTTATAGCATTTTATCAGCATTTTTTCATTAAATGCATCAATATACAATTGTCACATTAAATCCCCTAGACTCTAATCAGAATTGTAAAAATAATTTCATTAGTAATCAAATAAAATTTGCAGTTTTGGCTAAGGCATTGAACGCACTCCATGCTCTGTCCCATCCTAACTCTTTCAACACCACTTTCTATCATGTAATCCAAATATACTGGACATTTTATGCTTTTTCACTCCATTGCTTCTTATTAAAATAATACCTGACCTTTACCACCCAACTCATAGCCTACGTCCTTTGTTCAGACTTTCCTAATCTTGTCAACTGCTGGAGATCTTTTCCTCCATTAGGGCACTTATCAAAGTTTGTCTTATGTTTCTGATAATTGTCACTAATCTCAAATAAATATAAGCATTATGGTAACCAAGGCTGTTTCAAATTTTTGTATCTCCCAAAATACTTTGATACCATGGATCAAGTACACTTTCATGAATTCTGCATCTACTACAGAGTTAGAAAAAGTGGAATAATTTCTATAGTTATAGTTTAATTACAATCTTTTAAATCAGAGAAAATCTTGAATACATATACTAAAACCTTCAAGATGCCAATAAAAGTTTTACTCTGTTGTGAGTGCTTGTCATTTGTAACTATTTTGTTCCCACATCTAACAATCTATTGTATCACCTGTAAAGATGACAAAGTATAACAAATGATTCTTCAACATTTTGAATAGATTTATTCTTAAACAAATTTATTAATAAGAAATAAGCTTACAAATAGTTATTTTGCATCTTATGTTGATTATGAGAACAATAAAAATGAGCAATTAACAGGAAAATAATTTCAGATAAATCCTGTCTCCCTACAAATGGGTATCCTGATATTTACTCTGGAATAAATGCTTTTGGAAAAATATGATATTGAGATCACGCCCCCTTGTTTGGTTATCAAAGGCTTATTTTTCATGTGGAAAACTTTTAAGTGCTAATAAATAATCCATTGCAAACCACATAATTTTTGAAAATAACCCTCAAATTATATACACAAGTAAATTTTACCTAATGTATGCAATTGCTATTGGCAGATATTAGATCCTAATTACATTTCAAAAGTGGCATTAATAATATGTAGTATAATGTCTTACAGGATAGTATAAAGATGTAATTTTATTAGGCTTTTCTTCTAATACACTAAACCATATAGGCTAAATTTAAAACCATTTAGAAAAGAATTTTAGAATTAAATTACAGAGAAATTTACAACTAAATTAAGAAACTCTATCAATTAAAAGTCTTTGTTGTCATCCTCAAATGTGAGTGCTTTTCTAATAATATAACCCTAGATTAAGTGTTGTGTATACTTCAGACAAAAAATTTTCATGTAGACTATTCCTAGGCAAATACAAAAACAAAACAAAAAATACTGACATTAAAATAAAATAAAACAATAAAAATATGACTATTAAAATAATGACATCATAAAAGTATCCCTTTTCCCCTTCCATCTCCCACCACATGAGGACAGCAACAAAGCGCCATTTTGGAAGTAAAAGCAGCCCTCACAAGATCACACCTGTCAGTGCCTTGATCTTGAACTCCTGAGTCTCCAGAACTATGAGAAGTAAATTTCTGCTCTTTAAAAATCACCCAGTTTCAGTGTGTACTGAAAATTAAAAACTTGCCATACTTTTAAAACATAGATTGGGACTAGATACAGCCTGAAATTGCCACTCCCACAGAAAGAGACCACAATTTCAAATACACCAACATAATTTGAGCAGATCTTCAGAGAAACTACCAAATGTGGATGGAGAAAAGATGCAATCTCAGAGACTGAAGAGTAAGGAAGTTATGAATCCAATGTGGGGTGCCTGAATGCTAAGGCTTATTTCCAAACTGGAATGTTACCTGGGGAAGGGGATTGGTCTAGTAAGGGTGTGGGTTATTTCCATACCAGACTTCTCCCTGAGGAAGCCCTATGGCCCCAAAGACCTAACAATAACAATAAAATTGCAGGGACAGTGCCAGTGATTGAATGTGGCTCCCACAATGTCCACAAGCAGATCTGGTGAGGAGGTCACCAGTCTCCCCTTCTCACTGCAGAACACAGCTGCAAGTGTTAACATACACAAAGGAACCACAAGCCTGAGTAGAAGCCTATCTACTGTCTATTGCTCTCAAGCGCCATCTACTAGATTGCAGCCTAAACTACAACACCAAAAATCACTTTACTAATCCTCCCCTTGCAAAACCAAGAGCAAGAATTCTACAACAAAGACCCTGTACAGAGCCTAGTCCTCTAAAACGTTCAGAAACAAAGCCAATGAAGTACACTCAACTTACACCTCAACTAAAAGAATATTATCTTTCCCAGATAAGAAAGAATCAGCATAAGAATTCTGGCAATCAAAAACCAGGCTGCCTGCTTACCTCCAAATGAGCCCACAGGTTCCCCAGAAATGTTCTTAACTGGTCTGAATTATCTGAAATGACAGACATAGAATTCAAAATACAGATGGCAAAGAGGCTAATTGAGATCGAGAAGAATGCTGAAACTCAATCCAAAGATGCCAAGCAATCCAGTAAAACAATTCAAGGGCTGAAAGATAAAATTTTCACTTTAAGAGAGACAAAAACTGAATTTCTTGAGCTGAAAAATTCACTACAAAAATTTCACAATATAATTGGAAGTATTAACAGTAGAATAGATCAAGCTGAGGAAAGAATCTCAGAGCTCAAAAATCAATTCCTTCAATTAACACAATAAGACAAAAATACAGAAAAGATAATTAAGAAAGATAAAGAGCAGAGAGTGGGCCAAGACATCCAATTAGAAGTAGCTATGGTGCATGGCACTCACAAAGAGGAAGAAAATTGGTGAGTAAATATAGCACCTTCAACTGAAATGTCCAGCTATTCGTACTGGGACAGATCAGGAAAACAATATAATTCATAGAAAACAGAGAAAAGCAGGGCAGGGTGACAGCCCACCTGCAAGCAATGCAAAGCCAAGGGAACCCCCCATCCCCAGCCAATAGAAGTGGTGAGTGAATGTGCTACCCCTAGAAACCACGTTTCTCCCATGGGTCTTTGCAACCCTCAGATCAGGAGATGCCCTCATAAACCCAATCCACCAGGGCTTTGGGTCTGACACACAGAGCTGCGTGGAGTCTCAGCAGGGTAGCCACTCAAGCGTCCACAGAGACCCAGGAGATGTACATACCCCTGCCACAGGATTCCTAGGAAAGGTGACTGCAATGCAGTCAAAGTGAGAGGTCCACACATACCCCTAGGAAGGGGGCTGAATCAAGGAGAGCTGAACAGCATCCATCCACAGGCCTTACTTCCAAGGCACCTCACAAGATCCAACCCACTGGCTTGGAACTCCAGCCAGCCACCACCAACAGGGTAGCGCCTTCCTGAGAGGGAATGGAGTTAAGGGATGGGGTGCCACCTTTGTTATCTGGACAACTCAGCCATTCAAGTCTGTGGGATTTGGTGAGTCCAAACAGTCTGGACAAGAAAGGGACCCCCAGCACAGCACAGCTGCTTCATGAAAATGTGGCCAGACTGTTTCTTTAAGTTGGACCCCAATCCATTCCTCATCACTGGGCAGGAATTCCAGGTGGGGGCCTCCAGACACCGCTCCCCATATTCTAAGAAAGAGCTCTGACCTCTCCGTGGGATGGAGTGACCAGTGGGGAGGGGTGGGCTGCCAACTTTGCTGTTATTTGGGTAACTTTGCCATTCCAGCCTGCAGGCTTTGGAGAGTCCAAGCCAAGAGAAGTAGAGGTGGATCCCCAGCAATGCATGGCTGTTTTGTCAATGGGTGGCCAGACCGCTTCTTTAAATGGGACCCCCATCCAATCTTCGTTGCCGGGCAGATCCTCCCAAACAGGGCCTCCAACCCCCTCCCCTCATGTTCTATGGCTGAGAGAGTTCAAATTTCTCCCAGAAATGGAGTGTCCAGTGGACAGGGTGGGCTGCCACCTTTGCTGTTTGGGCATTTCAGCCAGTCCAGCCTGTGGGCCTTGGAAAGGCCCTATGTGGGGGTGAAGGGAACCCAAATACAGCACAGCTGCTCTACAAAAATGCAGGCAGACTACTTCTTTAAGGAGGTGTCTGATCTCATTCCTCCTGACTGGGTGAGACCTCCCAAACAGGGTCTCCAGCCACATCCCACAGGAGCATTCAGGCCAGCAACAGATCAGTACTTCTATGAGACAGAGCTCCCAGAGGAAAAGGAAGGCTGCCATCTTTGCTGTTTCACACCCTTCACTGATAATATCTCTAAGTACTGAAAAAACTGAGGTGACTAGGGTCTGAAACAGCTGCCCAGCAAACCATAGCAGCCCTACAGAAAAGTGGCCACACTATTCAAAGAAAAACCAAGCAAAACACCAACAAGAACAACAACAACAAAAACGCATCCAAAGGTCAACAACCTCAAAGATCAAAGGTAGACAAGCCAACAAAGATGAGAAATAATCAGCACAAAAACACTGAAAACTCAAAACCCCAATATGCTCCCTTTCCTCTAAATGACCACAACACCTCTCCAGCAAGGATTCAGAATTGGGCTGAGGCCAAGATGGCTGAAATGACAGAAATAGGCTTCCGAACATGGATTTAAAAAATGAACTTCACTGAGTTAAAGGAGCACATTACAACCCAATGTAAGGAAGCTAAAAATCAAGATAAAACAATGCAGGAGCTGAAAGCCAAAATATCAGTATAGAGAAGAATATAATCAACTGGATAGAGCTGAAAAACATATTCCAAGAACTCCACAATGCAATTACAAGTATTAATAGTACAACAGACCAAGCAGAGGAAAGAATCTCAGAGCTTGAAGACTTTCATTGTGAAATAACAGAAGCAGACAAAAATAGAGGAAAAAGAAACAAACTGAATAAACAAAACCTCAAAGAAATATAGGATTCTATAAAGAGACTGAATCTATGACTGACTGGGATACCTGAAAGAGATGAAGAGAATGGAACCATTTTGGAAAACATAATTCAGGATATCATCCAGGAGAACATCCCCAAGCTACCTACAGAGGTCAACATTCAAATTAGGAAATGCGGAGAACCCCAGTAAGATACTCCACAAGATCATCACCAACACATGTAATCACCAGATCCTCCAAGGGTGAAATGAAATAAAAAATGTTAAAGGCCACTGGAAAGAAAGGGCAGGTCATCTACAAAGGGAAGCCCATCAGACTAACAGTGGACCTCTCAGCAGAGACCACACAAGTCAGAAGAGATTGGGGGCCAATAGTCAACATTTTTAAGGAAAAGAAATTCCAGTGCAGGATTACATATCGAGCCAAATGAAGCTTCATAAGAGGAGAAATAAGATCCTTTTCAGAAAAGCAAATCCTGAGGGAATTTGTTACCACCAGACCTACTTTACAAAAGTTCCTGAAGGAAGCACTAATTATAAAAAGGAAAAACCATTGCCAGCCTCTACAAAAATACACTGAAGTATACAGATCAGTGATATTATAAAGCAACTACATAAACAAGTCTGCAAAATAACTAGCTAGCATCATGATCACAGGATCCAATCCACACATAACAGTACTAACCTTAAATGCCCCAATTAAAAGACACAAAGTAAAAAGCTGAATAAAGAACCAAGACCCATTGATACGCTGTCTTGAAGAGGCCCATCTCACATGCAAAAACACATATAGGGTAAAAATAAAAGGGCAAAGGAAAATTTACCAAGCAAATCAAAAACATAAAAAAGTAGGGATTGCAATCCTAGTATCTGACAAAAAAAGACTTTAAGTCAAAAAAGATCAAAAAAGACAAAGAAGGATATTAAACAACGGTAAAAGGTTCAATTCAACAAGAAAAGCTAACTATCCTAAATATAGTTAGCTCTTTATATATGCACCCAAAACTGGAGTACCCAGATTCATAAGGCAAGTTCTTAGTGTCCTTCAAAGAGACTTAGACTCCCACACAATAATAGTGGGAGACATTAACACCCCACTGACAATATTGTCTAATATCGAGATCATCAAGACAGAAAATTAACAAAAATATTCAGGTCCTGAACTCAACTGTGGATCAAGTGGAATGGACAGACATCTACAGAACTCTAAACCCCAAAACAATGACATATACATTATTCTCCTCATTGCCACACAGCACTTACTCTAAAATTGGTCACATAATCAGAAGTAAAACACTTCTTAGCAAATGTAAAAGAATTGAAATCATAATGAACAATTTTTCATACCTTGATTTCTCAAATTAGAAATCAAGATTAAGAAGTTAATTCAAACCTACACAATATGGTTTGGCTGTTCCCCTACCCAAATATCATCTTGAATTGTAGTTCCCATAATCCCCACCTGTCATGGGAGGAACCTGGTGGGAGGTGATTGGATCATGGGGGCAGTTTCCTCCATGCTGTTCTCATGATAGTGAGTTCTCAGGAGATCCGATGGTCTTATAAGCATCTGGCATTTCCCCTGCTGGTACTTCTCTCTGCTGCCACCTTGTGAAAAAGAACATGCATGCTTTCCCTTCTGCCATGGTAAGTTTCCTGAGGCCTCCTTAGCCATGTGGAACTGTGAGTCAATTAAACCTCTTTTCTCATAAATTACCCAGTCTGTGATATTTCTTCATAGCAGCATGAGAACAAACTAATACACCACAAAATTGCATGAAAATTGAATAACCTGCTCCTAAATAACTTTTGGGTAAATAATAAAATAAAGGCAGAAATCTGGAAACTAATGAGAATAAAACTGCAGCTGGGCACGGTGGCTCACACCTGTAACCCCAGCACTTTGGGAGGCCAAGGCAGGTGGATAACAAGGTCAGGAGATTGAGACCAACTTGGCCAATATGGTGAAACCCCATCTCTACTAAAAATACAAAAATTAGCTGGGTGCGGTGGCACATGCCTGCAGTCCCAGCTACTTGGGAGGCTGAGGCAGGAGAATCACTTGAACCCAGGAGGCAGAGGTTGCAGTGAGCTGAGATTGCACCACTGCACTCCAGCCTGGCAACAGAGCGAGACTCAATCAAAAAAAAAATTTTTTTAATGCAACGTACCAAAATCTCTAGAAAACAGTTAATGCAGTGTTAAGAGGGAAACTTACAGCATAAATTTTCACATCAAAATGTTAGGAAGATCTAAAATTAACAACCTAACATCACAACTAAAAGAACTAGCAAACCAAGAGCAAACAGATACTAAAGCTAGCAGACGACAAGAAATAACCAAAAGCAGAGCTGAACTACAGGAGATCAAGACATGAAAAACCATTCAAAAGATCAAAAATCCAGAAGCTAATTTTCTGAAAAAATTAATAAAACAGACTGTTAAATAGACCAATAAAAAAGAAAAGAGAGAAAATTCAAATAAACACAATCAGAAATGACATAGAGGATATTACCACTGACCCCACAGAAATAAAAACAACCATGAGAGAATGTTATGAACACCTCTATGCACATAAATTCAAAAACTAGAAGAAACAGACAAATACTTGAACACGTACACCTACACCCTCCCAAGACTGAAACAGGAAGATATTGAATCCCTGAACAGATTAACAATAAGCTCTGAAATCAAATCAGTAATGAATAGCCTATCAACCAATAAAAGTCCACAACCAGATGGATTCACAGCTGAATTCTACCAGAGGTACAAAGAAGAGCTGATACCATTACTACTGAAACTATTCCAAACAGTTGAAAAGAAGGGACTCCCCCATAAATCATTCTATGAAACCAGCATCATCCTGACACTAACACCTGGCAGAGATATAACAAAGAAAACTTCAGGCCAATATCCATGATAAGCATTGATGCAAAAAATCCTCAACAAAATACTAGAAAACTCAATCCTGCAGCACATCAAAACCTTTCTACCATAATCAAGTAGGCTTCGTCTCTGAAATGCAAGGTTCATTCAACATACACAAATCAATAAATGTGGCTTATCACATAAACAGAACTAAAAAACAAGCAAACAAAAAAATGATTATCTGAACAGATGCAGAAAAGGCCTATGGTAATAGTCAACATCCTTTCATGTAAAAAGTTCTCAATAAACTAAGTTTTGAAGGAACATACCTCTAAATAATAAGAACCATATATGACAAACTCACATCCAATATATTAAATGGGCAAGAGCTGGAGGCATTCCTCTTAAAAACTGGCACAAGACAAGGATGCCCTCTCTTACCACTCCTATTCAACACAGTATTGGAAGTTCAACACAGTATTGCCAGGGCAATGAGGCAAGAAAAAGAAATAAAGCTTATTCAAATAGGAAGGGAGGAAGTAAAACTCTGTTCTTACACAGATAACATGATTGCATATCTAGAAAACCCTACTGTCTAAGCCCAATAGCACCTTAAGCTGATAAGCAACTTCAGCAAAGTCTTAGGATAAAAACTCACTGTGCAAAAATCATTACCATTCCTAAACACCACCAACAGGCAAGTAGAAAGCCAAATCACAAATGAACTCTCATTCCAATTACCACAATGAGAATAAAATACATAGGAATACAGCTAACAGGGAAGTGAAGGACCTCTTCAAGGATAACTACAAAGCACTGCTAAAAGAAATAAGAGATGACACAAACAAATGAAAAACTAGTCCATGCGAATAGGAAGAATCAATGTTGTGAAAATGGCCATATTGCACAAAGTAATTTATAGATTCAATAGTATTCCCCATCAAGCTACCAGAATTTATGGAATTAGAATAAAAGATTTTAAAATTAATATGGAACCAAAATAGAACCTGAACAGCCAAGGCAATCCTATGCAAAAAGAACAAAGCTGGAGGCATCACACTCCCTGACTTCAAACTCTACTACAGGGCTACACTAATCAAAACAGCACAGTACTGGTACATAAACAAACACATACACCAATGGAACAGAATAGAGAACCCAGAAATAAGACCACATGACTACAACCATCTGATATTCAACAAACCTGACAAAAATAAACAATGGGAAAAAGATTCCCTATTTAAGAAATGGTGTAGGGAGAACTGGCAAGCCATATGTAGAAAATCTGAAAACTAGACTCCTTCCTTACACCATATATAAAAATCAACTCAAGATGGATTATAGACTTCAATGTAAAACCCAAAATTTTAAAAACCTTAGAAGAAAACCTAGGCAGTACTATTCAGGACATAGGCAAAGGCGATGATTTCATGATGAAGATGCCAAAAGCAACTGCAACAAAGGCAAAAATTGACAAATGACATCTAATTAAAAGCTCTGCACAGCAAAATAAACTATCATTAAGTCAACAAATAACCTAAAGAATGTGAGTAAATTTTTTTAAAATTATACATCTTACAAAGGTCTAATTCCAGCATTTATAAGAAACTTAAACAAATTTACCAAAAAAAAAAAAAAATTAAAAAGCAGGCAAAGGACATGAACAGAAACTTCTCAAAAGAAGACATTTGGATTTCAATCCAAGAGGGCCAAAAAGGAATAGCTCTGGATTGCAGTTCCCAGTGAAAACACAGAGGATGAGTGA